>CAUYLG010042428.1:0-145317 GCA_963573385.1 Cacajao melanocephalus
CTTCCTGTCTCCATTGTTAAGCACAATTATTGGCATAAAAGAGGTTTTTAATACCCATTTTTAGACTGCATTCTAGCATGGGCAATAGAACAAGAATCCTGTTCTCTCTCCCTCTTTCTCTTCCTCTTTCTTTCTCTCTTACATTCTTTTTTTTTTCTTTCTTTCACTCTCACTTTCTTTCCTCTCTTTTTCTTTCTTTCAAAATAAAAAAATAAAAAAATAAAAATAATTAAAAAAAAAGAAGTCACCTGGCCCACCAGGTGTCATTCCAGGCAGAACTGTGCTTTATCCATCTCCCCAAAGATCTCACTGACGTCTTGAACATGACCTGTGAGGCCAGCATAGAGAGGAAGGGTTTGATTTAAATTCGGTTTGAACTTCCAGGAAAGCCAGAGCTCTCATTACAGATTCCACCTGCCTCACCTCCAGCCCTCCATCCTGGTCAGGTTAAAACTACTGGTGGAATATAACAAGGGAGGGGGTACACTGGTGCTGTAACATGGGCAAAGCTGATAGGAATGTTAGGGGATTTTTGAAAGATGGAGGCAGACTAGTTCAGAGGGAAGGATGGCAAACTGTTTTTGCAAAAGAATGGGCTACAGCTATTTGTTCATTCAGCCACTCTTTAATGAACCCCGTCTATACGCCAAGCACTGCTGTCAGTATTGGGGATACACAGAAGAGAATAGGAAGGAGAAGATCGCTGTTCTCATGAAGACTTTATTTTCATTTGGAGAGACAGGCAGAAGACTAATACACAAATACATAAACAAGATAGCTCAGAATGAGTGGTGCTGTGAGATGTGATGGGGAACGTACATGGGTAGGCAGGCTACTCCAGGGTGGTTAGGAAAGCCTTCCAGGAGAGGTGAGTTTTGAGCTAATACCTGCATGTCAGGAAGGGGCCAGTCCTGAGAAGGGCAAGGGGAAGAATATTCCAGAGAGGTTTTGAGATGGGGGTGGCCTGGCATGCACCCAATCTATAGAAAATGGATTTGGAGGCTCCCATGAAGTTAAAGAAAGAGATCCTGGCAGAACTCCACTATTATCACCTCTGCCCCCCAATATCTCAGAGGGAAATCCCAGAGGCAAAGATGGTGTGGCCATGTCCGGGGGCATGGATGGATCCAGCCAGGGCTTAGGGAAGTGCCCCAGGGCACAAGGCTGGGCTGGGAGCCGTAGTGACCCCAGTTCCTGACAGGGTTAGGGGAAGAAAGAACCACTGCCTCCTGCCTCAGCAGAAACAGCCAGGTCACCTCTCTTAGGCAAAGGGCCTCAAAGCATCTGCCTGCCCTGTCTCCCTTCCTCCTACCCCAAACTGCCGAGTCAGAGTGTGGACCATGCAGTACTTTTCCAGTGAACCTCATCTTCCCTCTTCTCCCTTGTGTCTGAACCTGACATATTTGAACAAGGGCCCACCCTGACGGTCTCAGCCAGAACTTTCCCCTGGCAGGGTGAAGGGACAGAAAATAACCAGACATGAGGATAGAAACTGAAGTTCAAAAGAAGAGGACGATCTGACACATTGGGTAACATGTCTCCCTGAATAGTAAAGTTACTCAAAGAAGCAAGAGATAATTTTAGACAAATTTTAATTGTCCTCTCAAAGAGATTCCAAATGTCATTGCATCTATGAATCTAAAGCAGAAGCTCGTCCAGGAAGGTATGAAGAGAGGGCAAATTAGGACAGAGTAGACAAGGAGATGACACAGGGTGACGGGGAGGAGACTGGGCTGAATTTTGCCTCCACACTCGTTGGCTTTGTGGTCCTGGACAAGTTCTAGAGCCCGTCAATCTTCCATAAATAGGAGCTTTAAAATAGCACCTTCTTCATGGAGCATTGCAAAGCTTAAACAAGATAACAATGTGTGAACAGCACTTGGCACGATGTCAGGCACACAAGAAGCGCCCAATACACGTTATTCTTTTTGAGAAAGTGCATGAAAATGGAACACAACTGCTTAATTTAGCGATTACGATGAAGGCGAAGAACAGCAAGTTAGATTCTTCAGGAAACCAACAGCAAAGTGGAAGGCCCGTTGGGGGAAATTCTCCCTCATTTTGAAAGAAAAGAAATAAAAGATGAAAATAATGAGATTTGAAAAGAAGAGGCATAAATTACGGGGCCAGTAAATTCACGACAGATACAGGAAGTTGAGTAGGTGAAGCTAGAGCAAATGAAGGAGAATTAATCTTTTTTTTAAAACAACAATTGGAACACATTTTCTGCTGTTTCTCAGGTTGAAATGACTTGCTACACCACAGGAAAGGAAAACAGACTGACAACTAAAAACAACTCAGGGAAAAGATTGAATTTCAGAGATAAGGAAAATGGTTTTCCAAACGTAAAAGAAAATAAAAGAAGTTTATTACAAAGGAAGAAAATCAGACCAGCTTTAGAACTGTCCACAAAAGCAAAGACCAGACAAGAAGCAGCAATATGAGAGGAAAAGTGTGATGCAGAATTCTGATTGTCATTCCAGGTTGTCATTCCTGTGAGGGCAGCAGGGAGGTTTTCTCATACAGGAAAGGGCTCAGAGTACGCTTCCCATGGGGTTGCAATAAAAAGAATCACTTGAAGATGTAGCCTAATGCTTAAGAAATGAATTATAGATAGAATTTAATACTGCAGAAGCCATAATTTAAAGAACCATAGAATAAACTATGCAATGGAGTCAAGGCTAAATGATGATTTTTAATTATGAGTTTCATAATTTGTAATATTTTTAAAAAAGACCTTAAAATAAGTTAATGCTAACCCAGCTCTAATAACCTATATTTCTTTTTTCTTTTAAAGGAGAAATGGGAGTAATAGTAACGAAGCAGAAGTTTCCTAGATTTCTCCTCTTTCTTAAGTATTGATAAAGGTTTCTGACATGAAATAGGGAGAATAGTTATTTTAAAATTTAAAAACAACTTTTTAGGGCAAAAACAGGATATAAACTCCAAATTCCTGAGGCAAAAGGAACAGAGAAAATGTATTTCCAAAGAGCAACCACAACAAAAATAATAAGTGAGCATGAAAACAAAAGCTTAAAATAACAAAGACACCTTTTTTATTGTGACACCAGATATAAACGAGCTAAGCTCTCTTGTTAAAACTTAAAGACTTTCAATTAAATGATGAATTGAAACCCGTCAAAGTTTATATCACAGAAAAGCTAAAACTCTGCTCTAGGACATAAAAGAAAGTGAATTAATGTCAAAATACTCTATGTTCCTTGATAGGAAGTCTCAACTTTTTGAAGATTTATTTCAAATCAATTCATAAATAAAACAAAATTCTAATAAGCAATCAAATAGACTCTCTTAGAACATGGCAAAATAAATTTTAAGTTATTCTGAAAAATTAAATATGAAAAAAATCCAAATAAAGATTGAAGCAATAGAAGAAAGGAGGCCCTTATTTTTTGATATTAAAAATATTTTGAAGGTGCATTAATTAAGAGAGCATGGTATAGGTGAAAGAGTGAATAGGCTGGTGTTGAACAATGAGAACACAGGGACACAGGGAGGGGAGCATCACACACTGGAGTCTGTTGCGGAGGCCAAGGGAGGGACAGCAGGGCGTGGGGAGGTCAGAGGGATAACATGGGGATAAATGCCAGATGTAGGTGATGGGGGGATGGAGGCAGCAAACCTTATTGCCATGTGTGTACCTATGCAACAATCCTGCATGATCTGTACATGTACCCCAGAACCTAAAGTACAATAAAAAAAATGAGTTTACCATAGTATATTATGTTGTTCAGTGAAATTCATTAAGCAATATATTCACAAGTGTGTGGCAAAAGTTAATTTCCAAAGCTACTCAGTGTTAAAAAACAGTGGTTGAGGACGGTTCTTCTCATTCAGAAAAATTTCAATGTGAGCCCAAAATAATCAAAATAAATCTTTAGCACTGCAAAAGAAAAAAAAAAGAGTAAAAATATCACTGCGATGTGCTAGAAACCTCCAGAATAAACCTACATAAGGTATTATTTCTCAACATTGGATAAAGAATAGATGATTATTGTTCTGAAGTAACTTGCTAATTGTTGGAAATTAATAAAATTGATCACTACGTCATAGCCCCTACCTAAATGAAGATCAAATGGATTACATGTTAAATGTAAAAGATAAAAGTACAAAGTAACTAAAATAAAGTAACAGTAAAACCAGGATGAATACTTGCTTGATCTCTGGGTGAAGAGGTGATTTCTAAACCAAAAGCAAAGGAAGAAAAAAAATACAATTTAAGAGAACGTAAGGCTTGACTACATAAATATTAGACAACAAGTTCTCTTTGTTGAGAAGTTCATAAATCAAGTTTAAAGGAGAACAAACGAAACTAGAAAATGGTATCAAACACACATGCATGCACCCACACGTACAAGGTTAATGTCCTGACTATATAGAAATTAATATCAATTAGGACAAAGTCAACACCTAGCAGGAAAAAAACTGGACAAAACACAGAAACTGATGAATTACAAATAACACAACTGGCCAATCAACGTATGAAAAAAGATTCTACTTCACTAGTAGACAAAGATATTCAAATTCAAATAACATGCCTATCAAATTGAAAAAGATTAAAGTACATATGAAGTGCTGGAGAGGATACAAGAAACAGGTATGCCTATATCAAAACCCTTAAAAAATGTTTATAACCTTGGATATAGATATTCTATCCCTAGGAATTTATTCTAAGGGAACATTCAGAAATTTACATTAAAATTTAGCTATAAGAGTGATCTTTACAGCATTTTTGAGGTGGGTCAAAATGGATGATAATAGGCAAATCTAATATTTATTTATTGAGCATGTAAAATGGCCAGGCACTCTGCCAAGCCTTTCACATGCATTATCTCATTTTATCCTCAAACAGCCATGTGAGGTACATCCCATTATTATCTCTGTTTTACAGATGAGAAGATAGGGGATTAAAACAACTCAAATGCCCAGCAAAAGAGGATGTTTATATCATGGAACAAAAATAATATGAATGTAGTAAAGTCATTTAAAACCGTATTTCTCAAAGAATGCAGGGAGACATAACTAAATGTTCACAGTACATTTGTAAGTGTGTGTGAATAGGGTACCAAACATATGCCCACATGATTTTGGAGAAACGTGTATATATATGTATCTCCCTAGGAAAAAATGGAGAAAGGGAGAAAGAAAGAAGCAGAGAGGGAAAGAGAGAGAGAAAGAAAGAAAACTGCTAATAGTGTGTTTTTTCTATTTAGGTTATAGAATGATGATCATTTCTTTCTTTTTATCATCCTTTGTCTTCAAATCTTCTTCAATGAACACGCCCTTTTAGAATTGAATAAAATTTTATTTTAAGGGAGGAGACAATTGACGTCACTTTCACAGGTTTTCTTTTCAAAAGAGAAGGATTGCTTTCAGATTTACAGTCAAGCTCCAATGGTTTATCCAAGGTTGCTGGGGTCACTAAAGTTCTCAAAGCTACCTGATCCTAGAAGAAGAACAGGACTGATTTATTTGCCTTAGAATAATTCTACCCTTTGGCCCAGAGAGACTCAGGCTTAAAAGACATTCCTTAGATCACTAAGTCCTCCCTCTGGCTAAGGGTTTTATTCTGAGGCTGAAGCCCCTGTGTATTTTCCCAGCTAAATATATATGTCCTGATATTCATGGTTGCATATTGATATGTCTGAATGCCTCCAACTCCACTCCAGCCAGGATAAAAGTGACAAATTCATGGCATTGTCTCCAGAATTTCCACAAAAGAATATTTTCACTAATAGGAAATAAAAACCCCCAAGTTCCTGATCAGGTTATTGCAGCAGGTATCTGGGCTGTAGAGGGAAGACCTAAAGGTAGAAGTGGGGATTAGGGTGTCTGTCTAGGCTGGCTGGTTTGGGGCATGCAGCCATAATGATGACCACAGGTGGATCTGTCACAGCTATTCCTAAGGCCATGGCCCACAGGCAGAGGGTAGGGCTTCATAAGTCTCAAGAGGGATTTTCAGATCAGCAAAATAAAAGGCTGCCTCTCTCACAAATAAAGCAAGGGGAGCACAGAAAATTCTCCTGTTGGCAGTACAGTTGTATATGTTTCTATTTGATCTTTCCACTCATGAGCTCATTCACTTATTCACTCAAAAACTAACTGTTAAACACTTGAAATGTGCCAGGCCCTGGGAATACAGGGATGAACAAAACAGTAAAGTCTCCGCCTGAATGGAGGTTTACAACCTGATGGAATTAGATTTACAATAAACATGTAAACATATAAACAAACAAGTCAACAAGCAAATAGAAAATAGATAATTTCCAATGGGGTAAGTCCTCAGAAAAGAATAAAACAGAGTAATAAGATGGGAAGTGACATGGGATTTGTTTCCCAGGGAGGCAGTAGAAGGCCATATCAGGTGACAGTTGAGCTGAAACATGAATGAGAAGGAAAAGCAGACTCCCTAAATGGCACACAGCTTCTTTATGTTCCTTAGCCTGGATCCACCTACCTACCAAGCCCACAGTTCCAGGAATCTTCCCTGGCATTCTCAGCTCATACCGTTGCCTCCTTCTCAGAGCTCCCAGACTCTGCCATCAGGCGGTTCTTCCAGTGATGTGTGCATGTGTGTGGGCATGTGAGTGCATGTGCAATGTATGTGCATGTTCTACCCTTCTGCTGGATGCCAGGGTCCGTGGATAAGCTAGCAGTGCATCCTGTGAATAGTGTACAGCTGAGGGGGTCCCAGTTTTTTCCTGGCCTTGGCCCAGATCTTCATATGCAGCTGCTCACTGGGTGTATTTGACTCTCCCACAGATGCCTCCTCCTTTGAACATTTAGTGTGAATGAGGAGATGGCAGCTGGACACTGCCTTGCCTACGGTCTGATTCTGGTTCCGAGGCCCTATGAAACACATGAATGGCAATAGTAAGGAATTCTATTTTCGGCATGCAAGTGAGAAGCCTGAGGTGTCCAGGGATGCCTGTAGAGGGCCCTGGAAAAGAACATGCTAGAACTCCCCTAATGCCAACTTAGGCAATAGCTTTCAGCCTCAGCCCCATCCCTTTTTCCTACTCAGCCTGGATTAGGGATTCTTCTCCAGTTGGATAGTTGGCCAAGAGTTGGCCTTTCAGACAATGGCCTCCTTCCCAAGGATTCTGAGTAATGGAGGCCGCAGTTTGGACAGGGGTAAAGAGCCCAGCTGACATTTCTATTTATTTGTTTGTTTGTTTATTTTCCTGAGATAAGAGTCTCACTCTGCCACCCAGGCTGGAGTGTAGTGGTGCTATCTTGGCTCACTGCAACCTCCGCCTCCCAGGTTCAAGTGGTTCTCATGCCTCAGCCTCCCAAGTAGCTGGGATTACAGGCATGTGCCACCACGTTCAGCTGATCTTTGTATTTTTAGTAGAGATGGGGTTTCACCATGTTGGTCAGGATGGTCTTGAACTCCCGACCTCATGTGATCCCCCGCCTTGGCCTCCCAAATTGCTGGGATTATAGGTGAGAGCCACGGCACCCGGCCCCAGTTGACATTTTCAACATGCACAGACATGTTAGTGCCTAACAGTCCCCTGAGCCTGCCAGGCTAGCCAGGCTTTGGCTGAGGTCATAAGAACAAAGTAAACCGAGGCACACAGCTCCCCAGGGGAGGACATGAAAGGCGTCCATCAGGCTCCATGCAGCCCTTCAGCATTAAATGCTGCACTGGCCTCAGCTCTTGATCCAGACTCTGAGCTCTCCTCAAGGTGCCCCAGCCACGTCAAAGAGCCCAGCAGCCCACATCTTCGCAATCATCTTGCATGAACTGGGGAGATGGGATACAATCATAGGTGTGAGACCCAGGGAAAACTCACTTCAGCTCATCAACACTTCTGCAATAAGTCCTGAGGCTACAAAGAAAATGTCTCTGTCTCTGTAGCTACTATTTATAGGAGAAAACAGACCTGGGAACCAACAATGCAGGCAGTGCAATGCACTCCTCTAACTGAAGTAGGGAGCAAGTGCACTGACAGCCCGGACAGGCCGGGAAGTCCTCACTGGGGGATGGCAGAGCGATCGGGGAATTGAAGACCGAAGACCGAAGGACACTTCCGAGCTGGATCTTGAAGGATGAGTAGGACTTTGAGGAGAGAACAAGAAGGAGAAGAGTGGCGTAGGTACAGGGAACAGTCTGAACAGAGGCAAATAGCAGAGCACAGCGGTTAAACACAAGAACGTGAGCCACAGTACGCAGGCTGGAACCAGACTCTTCCCTTTATTAGCTGTGTGGGGCTTCTTCACCTATAAACAAAACAATAATAATAGTACTGACTGGATAGGATGGGAGAGGAGATTTTAAGAGTTAATACACATAAGGAGCTCAGAAGAGTGTCTGGCACACAGTAAGCTCTATAGGTGTGTTAGCTGCTGTTGTCATCGACATTGTCTTTGGACAGCTGCCCAGCGTGGACTCAGCAAGGCTGCAGGTGGATGTGTGGTCAGATGTAAGACTGCAAAGACAAACCAGAGTTAGACAGTGAAATAATGGATCCATAAAGAATTTCAACCCTTCTCTCCCCTGGGTGTATCTTCACAAGCAGGCCAGAGGTGCAATTAAGAGGAGGCTTATGTATGCCCATGTTCTGGACCACTGGAAGGAAGCCCTCTCAGAGCAGGAGCCCAGCTTCTCCCTGCTTTGACCACTCAGCAGGCTCAGTCTGTACTCCAGAGACCACTGGAGCAGCCACAGATGCCTCCATCTTGGTCATGAGGGCCTGAGAGAGAAAGCACAGATGGATTTGTCTGAACTGGACAAACTCTGGTGCATCTGAAGGAGAGCCTGGAGGCATGGTGGGACGAGAGGGGAGAAATTGGGTGGGGTTAGAACCTGGCTACTGAAGGAAATCTGGAAACCTGAGGGCAGGATGGCCCAATAGTAGCCAGTCAGTGGGTGAGCACCAATCAAGAAGTAGAAAATCTAGGACGGGGATCGGCAACCCCAGAGGGAGGCTTTGACAAGAAGGGGACTGGATGCCAGGGCCCAAGCCAAGCGGTCTGGAGTTCAGCGTGGACTTTGGCCTCAGAGGAGAAGCAAAGCTCTCGAGATGCTTCCACTGAATAAGCGGGATGCTGGGGTGAAAGCAAAACACACCCTTTTCCTACACTTGTCCTTCTAATTTCCACTTCTCTACCTCTTGAGTGAAATCTCAGGCTGATCTCCTAATGTGGGCTGGTCACACCTTTATAATAAAGTCTCATGTTCACTTTCAGGCCCCAAAATACCATATCCAGTGCAGTGTAGTAGTTAAATCTCAAAGCTGTATTTAAAGTGACAGTTCTTCCTTCTCCTGAGCTTGGGGAAGTGGGGGCAGAGGCAGGAGAGTGTGAGGTTGCTTCTCCATTCCTCTCTTTGCCCATCCCTTCCTTCACCTTCACCCCTCACCAGGCTATAGGTGAATCCTCAGGGATAAGCAGGAAGAGGGAGAGAAAGAAAGGGCAGGCCTCACTGGACCTGCAGTGGTTGGTATGGATTCTCTCCTGGGCTTGAGTAACGTACAATACTGACTCAAGGATCCTTCCCGGGAAAATTCCTTTTGAAGATGACTCCAGACTAGTCTCTGTGAGTCCACTTGATTCCTGGGCAACCTGGCCTCTACTTCACTCTACTCTGTTGGTATCCCCAGTGCAGCCTCCTTCACCCCATCAACTGAGCCTTGAGCTTTTGCTTTAAATGAGTGTCAGGCACCAGAACATTGTCTCCCTCTATTTCCAAGGCACACATATCAAGCTCTCCAAGAGGTCCCCTCAAAGCCCCCTTCTCCACTTGGCTTAAGGTGACAGGGAGTGTACCTCCCTTTCCTATGGGCTGGTGGTGGCACACAGTTCACAGACAGCTCTCTTTAATAAATCGCCCCACCTCTCATCCTCCAACATTCAAATGTGACCCTTTATACCTTTGAGACGGAGGATGAGCTAAAATTCTCAGAATGGTTTTGGACACCCTTTGCCACCTGCAGGTCTGCATGGAGGGTGCAACATGCTGTCTGCCTCCCCTCTAGAGTGAGAGGTCCTGAGGGCAAGGGTTGTATCTGGCTCACTACTGTATCCTCAGATTCTTGAGCTGCACTTAGCATTTAATTGGTGTGGTAGGTAGCATGATGGCCCGCAAAATGTCCTAATACCCGGAACCTGTGAATATGTTAGGTTACATGGCAAAGGGGAATTAAATTTGCAGGTGGAATTAAAGCTGCTAATCCTCTAACCTTGAGAAGGGGAGAGTATCCTGGACTTTTAGGGGTGGGGGGGCAATGTAATCACTAGGGTCCTTATATGTAGAAAGGGGAGGCAGAAGATCAGAGTCAGAGAGAAATTTGAGGATGCAACGCTCTTGGCTTTGAAGATGGAAAGAGGCCACCAGCCCAGGGATGCAGCCCCTAGAAGCTGAAAAAGGCAAGAAAATGGATTCTCTCTTATAGCCTCCAGAAATAAAGGCAGCCCTGCTAACCCCTTAATTTTAGCTCAGTGAGACTCATTTAGAACTTCCAACGTCCAGAACTATATGAAAATACATTTGTGTTGTTTTAAGCCACTAAATGTGTGTCAGTTTGTTAAAGAAGCCACAGAAAACGAATACAATTAATGCTCAATAAATGTTGGTTGCATCATGAAATTACATTCAACCAGAAGATTGCTTAATGCATGTGGAATTTGAGCAAAGAAAGGACAAAAGTCTGCAGGGTTGTGTCCTCCAGGCCCTGCTGAGTCAGCTGAAGCATCCATGGACACCCCCTCTGCTCGGCCTCTGTAGCCACGTCCGCCATGTCAGCCGTGCTTGGAGGAGTATCCCATGGACAGTGCCAGTTCCTCCTTGCAGACGGCTCCCTTTTCAGTCTGCCTGCATACCACTCCCTTATGTAATTTCGTTGTTTTGATTTCAAAATTATAGAAGTAATATATGCACCTATCATCTTTTTCTTACAATTTAGATGAGCATGATAGCATATTATAAACATGAAAATAGACGTCCCCCCTCTCCTAACCCCTCATTTCTGATCTTCAGAAGTAAGCTACTGCTATTTCTGTGGATCCTTTAACACTTTTTTTAATCCGTACAACAGCACACATTTACATAATTATTTGTGCGCGCACACACACACACACACAGTATTTTGACACAGAATAAATCAAACTGTAGATGTTGTTCTACAACTTGCTTTGTTCATGTAACACTGTATTTTGAATATCTTCTCTTATTAGCACATACAAGTTCACTTAATTCGTTTTAAGGGTTGCATGCTAATTCATTGTTTGCGATAATTTATGTAACCACTGCCATAGCGGCATTTAGAGGGCTTGGGGTACAATCTAACAGATTCTTTAATCTTTAATCACATTCTCCCAATACCACATACTCACAGGCATTTTATGACTTTCAAAGGCCCTAAGTACTCATTTCTGGAGGTTCTACCCCACACCACATCAAATATGTTTAAATATACCCACAGCCCACATCAAATATAAATTTTTGCTGTAAAAATTGAAGAGATTTTTATGATTTTGCTTTTAAAATAATTTGGCTCTGAGTAACTATTTAACCTGCAAATAGCTTTTAAGTGTAATGACATTTTTATGAATATTAAATTTAACAATTAATGAAGGTGACATAATGCTATACTTCATAGACATTTACATAAACACATTAATTTTGATTTTGCTGCTTTTTTTTTTTGCATTTTGAAGTCAATAGTTTTCTTTCTCCTGCCTCTTGTTTTTCTTAGGGCTTTGAGAAGCTTGTAATCCCTAGAGAAGATGACTAGAGTACCTAAGGGGTACAATAGCTCTGGGCACACGACCCTTTGCTGGATGCCTGGGTTTACTCTTGAGGTGGGTGGGTGAGAGAGTTGGGGTGTGCTCAGGGCTGGCTCATCAGGGTCCCCAAGGTGGGCATTTCTCAAGGTGGTTTGAGGAAGCACACCAGGGTATGAAACTGGAGTGGTTCATAAAGAGAAGCTGGCCAGAGATAAGGAGATGAAGTGGCATCGCCTGGGATTGGTCTTTCATGAAGGAACAAGACAAGTCAGGACTTGCGTGCCCCCAAATTCCTCATGCACGTATTCCAAGACTGCCTCTTAGAGGCTTGATTTTATTTGTTGTTATGGGGAGGGTCTCCCTTGTTCAGCTCTCAAAGGGTGGCCAAATCTTCAGGGGGTGGAGATCTCTAACTGTTGCTCTGATGCTCTAACTGCCCTAAAATTGGAGCAGGCAATGGATTGCTTACACAGAGCTGGCTAATGGGCAAATGAGGGGTCTCCATCAGGAGGCAAATTTCTCCATCTGCATTGCTGCATGTGAAAATGTCATACTGATCAGAGCAGTAAATGCTCAGGAGGGAAGGGCAACATAATGACAGAGACAATTTGGCATCTCATTTAATTTCCTCACACAAAAAATTAACATTTTTGGAAAGATTGACTTTCTCCATGGAAATTCCTCTCCAATGTAAGCACTTGCTCAATGATGGGCTATTATAAATGCTTATGATCATGAGGATGAGATTTCTATAGCATCTGATGCTGTTATTACTTTGAATGAAATCACTGTGAGGACAATTTCAGGTCCCACAAGAAGCTTTTGGCTTTAAGAGGTTCCTGTGGATCAGAACACAATTTTCATAGCTCAGTAGCACAGACAGTGAAGAATCCGGGCAGGGGTGTAGGGAGGTGGAGGGCGTGGGATACTGTGTGACCAAGGAAACACAGCAATGGGCCTAGGCTGAGGCTCATAACTTTTGGCTCCTGGATAATCCCATCTGGGATAGGACAGAATTCACAATTTCAGGCACACATAGCATTTTCCTAGTTTAATCCTAACAGACTCTGTGGGGCTCTCCGGGAGTCTCCTGCTGGAGTCCAATCGTGCCTACGTATCATTTTTCTTGGCAACCATCAATGTCCATCCTGTTACTCCTCTCCGCTCTAGGTCACTATGGGACGACTTCTGCTACTCACAATAGCAAATCAGTCAGCTCTTGCAGCAATACTGAAAATGCCAATGCTTCAGCCAGAGGAGCTGCCAATTCTAAATTAAGTTGATGCCGCCCAATATCAAGGATATCTACTCTGGCATTTTTTTCCCTGTGGGAGGGAGTGCTGTGGCCTTCCATTATCATTTTTTTCTAGTAAAAAAAACTTCAACTTTTAGCTGGACATATTGCCATCCAGTGAAAAGATCCTATTTCCCAGTAGTCCTTGCAGCTACAAGTAGCTGTGAAAGTAAGTACTGGCCAATAGGATTGAAGCAGAAATGCAATGTGAGACTTCAAAGACATCTCCTTAAAACAATGAAGGTACCTCCTTTCACTTCCTTTTCCCTTCCTCCTTACTTCGTCCAGAATGCAGTAGGTGTGACGGTTGGAGCTCCAGCAGCCATCGTAGCCAATGAGATGGCCTTGAGAATGGAAGTCACCTGCTGAGGATGACAGGGTCTTGCTCCATAATGACACCATGGAACCACCACACAAGTTTGTTTAAGCCACTTTCATTTTGGGTCTTTACGTGTGGATGAACCTTACACTGATACACACTTGTTGCTGTAAAAAGTCCTGGTTCCAAAGCTTCTAGAAACCATACAGCAAAAGCACTGTGAAGTTGTACTCACTCTCCATGAAAGTCTTTTCACCCTGTGCCCAGACAGGAGTTCATGAAGTTGAATGGCACTGAGTAATGGATGAGTCACTAGGATCTCTGCCTTCTCATATTGCCCCATGGACCACTCACCACTTCATACATCTCACCCATTCTTTCCTTGGGGTGACTCACTTCCCAGTAGGCTCCTCTGCCTCCCACCAAAATAGATCTCTAGTGGACCAGCTTCAGTATTCATTTGTCTATGCTTTAATTTCAGGGTGAATACCATGCGTGATAAAGCTGCAACTTTTGCCATACTCTTTCCCCTGTAAAATGCACACAGATCCTACCTAATTTCTGGCCTTCATTCAAGATGGCCTTCTTGGAAAGACCAGGAGAGGGTTAGACTTCTTGCAGGCATGCTGGTCTTCAGCTGGAATCCCAGGCACAGAGCACTCACATCATCGTGAACACTACAACCACATGTATGGTACTTTCTCCTGTTGTGATCAGGCAGGTTTGCCTTTGGGTTAGTAAGCGCTCCTTGGTAGTAACTGTGATCATTAGATATTCGCTCAACGTGTAATTTCTCCTTCACCTTCATGAGAGGAATATACCTACCCCCTTGATGTGAAGCTTGGCTATGGGACTTGTTTGACCAACAGAACCTGGGTAGCAATGAGCCAGGTCCAAGTGTTAAGATGAGATGCCTTAACACTTTTCTGCTCGGCCCTCTGGGAGCATTCAACTTACATAGTAAGAACATTCGGAGCTCCAGGATAAGATACATGGGGCAGAATTTCTCCAGTTGACCTACAGACCTAGAGTCTGAAGCAAGGGCACTCCAGCCAACCTGCAGACCTGCAGCTTGAAAATAGGTGCAACTCCAAATAAAAGTAATAAATATATACTCCTCCCTTACAACAGCTCTAGTTCCACTAGTTATACCAATCAGTGACCCCTGTTTTCAGTTGCTACATTTGTGAGGGTTTGGACATAGCATTATTTCAGGAAAAGCTTAGCCAATACAGTGAGAAGTCTCTCTCATGCCTTACAGCAGCTCCCAAGTCCTTTGGTGAAAAGAGACCTTCAAAATCCACTAGATATGAATTCAGACCTGTAAATAAGGACAGACTAGGCCCCAGCCTCTCTCTGGAATTCTCTGTCTCCTGATTTCTCTCTTTCCTGAAAGAGAAAAGGGGTGGCTCCAAAACCTACCCAGAGAGGAGTCTCTTCCCTCTGATCTGCTGCTGTCTCCTTCCAAGACCCAGTGCCCGCACGTTCTCTCACCAGCAGTATTCTTTTCAAACCACCCTCCAAAATGCAGCCAGAGTTGTCTTCTGAGTGGTTCTTGAGAACATCCTGTCTGATCACATCAGTCCCATGCCTGCCATCTTTCAGTGTCTCTCCACAAGTATTTAGTGAAAGTTTTCTTATCTTCAGGCATAAGGCTCTTCATGACCTGACTCCTGCTAGTCTTGCCAGCTCTTACCACTGTCCCCCTCACTCACTGGCCTCTCCAATTTCAGAGAGCTCCTCACAGTTTCCAGAAGGCATCATGCTGCTCTGTTTCCATGTTGGTGCACATGCCATTTCCATGGCTTGGACGCTCTTCCCTTATTCCCTGGGGTGTCACTGCCTTAAGGTGTCAGTGACATGATTGATGGAAAGCTGCTAACAGCCACAGGAAAAGGAAATGCATTCCTTTAATATAAAGTAGAAGAGACAACTAACTACACACAGACCAACTCATAGAGCTAGGGGTACAGAAGCAGGCACAGTCCAAGAGACTGTTAGGATATAGTTTAGCAGCTGTTAAAAGAGAGAACTGAATTCCTAATGCATCCTTCAGAACCCAGCTCGAGCCTCCCTTAAAGCCTTCTTTGGTTTTCTCTGTGGCTCACTGCCCAAGGCCTGATTTAGGAGCCAGTTACCTGGGCTCTTCAGGGACCTATCACATTATTGCAGCACTGGTCTAACCAGGTTCAAGAGCCGTTCTGGGATCTCCAGGAGGGCAAGTAACCAATCATGTGCTCTGTCACTCCCCAGACAGCACCTGGTACTTTGCAGGGCTCAATGCCTACTTGATGAGCACCTCGTCTGCTTGAGATGGGCATGGGGAAGGTAGCAGCACACCTGGCTGCTGTGTGCTGCCACCTGGATAACAGGTGCTTTCCATAGACTTAGAATTGTACTCTCGAAACTGCCTCCCTGCCTCTGGGTTTCTCTCCATAATGCAGCCAAAGTGATTTTCTGTGCCACAGAGCTGGCCATGCCACTCTAAACAACATTGAGATACCACCTCATGCCAGTTAGAATGGCGATCATTAAAAAATCTGGAGACAACAGATGTTGGAGAGGATGTGGAGAAATAGGAACACTTTTACACTGTTTTTGGGAGTGTAAATTAGTTCAACCATTGTGGAAGACAGTGTGGTGGTTCCTCAAGGATCTAGAACTAGAAATACCATTTGACCCAGCAATCCCATTACTCGGTATATACCCAAAGGATTATAAATCAGTCTATTATAAAGACACATGCACACGTATGTTCATTGAGGCACTGTTTACAACATCAAAGACCTGGAACCAACCCAAATGCCCATTAGTGATAGACTGGATAAAGAAAATGTGACACATATTTGTTTATTAAAAATGACTTGTGAATTTGAAATTCAACTTTTTTTAAAAGTAGGCATTCGTAACTGAGAACTTTATCTCAGAGATTGTCCATAGAAATTACACTTTAATATCCTTCTTGTAGAGAAAAACCAGACTGAAGATACAATAAGTAAGATAGCTTGCCTGGATAACACAGCTAGTTAGTAGCAGAGCTTAGATTACAATAAAGATCTCTGAATTCACAGTTCTGTGTTTCTTTCACTTCACAACATTGCTGCTTTTCTTTCTTTATCTTTGGTCCTGTTCCTCCAGTTATAAGTATAAATTAAGATAAGTCCTATTCAAGCGTAACTGGAAACAAATTAGAATAAAATTTGAATAATCTAAATACATGTCATTCTAAAACATTTAAATATACAGAATATGTCTTGAAATAAAATGCTTTTAAAAATGTTTAGAAATTTATTTTTTCAAACATCTAACAGCTTTTTTAAAAGGCAAACATATATGCATTTCATTTTTTATGGTGTCTTCTTTTTTATAGTAAATCATTACGATACAGGCTTGATATTTTTATCTGTGAAATATTATAGGTGATTTCAACCAAAAGATGGCCCATAGGTAGCACCTGTACTGACCTAATCGACAGTTACGGCTTATTTGTAAGTTTTATAACCTAAGGGTTTAATATTTCACTGCAAAGACTCTAACATGCTTTGGCATCAGAAAAATCTATGGAAGAGTCAGATGACTTTTTATAGATTGCAGAGTAAATAACACTCTTTTCAAATAATATGAATTTCAGTACCAGAAGATTATGTAAATCTTAGAGATCTCTTTTTTCAAAAAAAATTGCTTAAATTGCTATCATAGTTATCATTTTTGGTAACAGTTCTGGTTTGTAAGAAGTTAAAAATTGCATACTGTAAATGGTTGTTGAGTGCATTTGCTTAAGAGAAAGACTATTGAGACCATTTAACCTCTATTGCCCCATCAGTGTCTCCATTTCTTTTAAATTACATTCATTTTAAATAAACATTTCAGATGAAATATTCAGTGGGTGACAAATTATTGCATTTATAATTAGCATAATATAACAAGCATTTAATTTTGAATGCTGTTTTTCTAGTTACTTATACTGTCCCCGGCAATTTCATCAATACATTCTACCTTGTATTATATATATCATGTGCATAATGCTATTTATTAAAAATAGAACTTTTCTCAACTATATTCACTTTAAGACATGATTTAGAATACTCCTATTAGGGTAATGTCAAGCAATTCTCATGTTATTAAGTGGCCCTTCCTGACAAAACTTTTAAAATATTTCTCTGCCTCACTACAGCACATTGACCTACTTAGCACTGTGGGCCACAGATTATTCTGGAGAAGCAATTATTACTCCAAATTAATACAAGCTTTTTGTTTTTTAGAAAACCCTTATATATCTTTTGAAACAGTATCTTTATCAATGCATAGTCTGGGAATAATTCCATTTGATTTTTTAAAAATCCAAGAATATGCAAAAGATATGATGTCCTTATGATGTTGTGTGCAAAAGATATGATGTTTTCTGTGAAATTAGAAGACAAATTTTGGAAGGAATCACTTTCTCAGTGAGGCAGCAAGGAAGGGATGATGGCAGAGACTACAGGATAAGCAGTCTTACAGCTGCTGATCTCAGTTGTCTAGGAGAAAGCAAATAATACGGAAACTCATTTATAAAGAAAGTTGCTGTGACCTGGAACATGGCATTCATGGAAAGCTCCATCCATCGGTAGCAGACCACTCATCATTCTCAAGTTCACACGAAACATTCACCATGGTTGACCACATTCTAGGCCATAAAACACAGCTTAATAAATTTTAAATAGTATAAATTATACAAGGGGTGTTCTTATAATGTAATAAAATTAAATTAGAAATCAATAACAGAAAAATAACTTGGAAATTTCCACATATTTCATGATCAAACAACCTTAAAAATGAAGAGATCATGTCATTTTCATGAAACTGGAGGACATTATGAAGTAAGCTAGACACAGAAATAAGCTAGTCACAGAGAGAAAAATATTACAAGATCTCGCTCATATATGGAATCACAAAGTCAAATGTACAGAGATAGAGAATAAAACACACAAATACAGATAGTTACATATAAAAATAAACATAGATATTTATATATACTTGGGTTATCATAGGCAGGTGCATGTTTTTGCCCTATTAGTGTAGAGAGCCTAGAAGCAGTGACCTTTGAAATCAACAAGCGTACATAGTGATCAGATTTTTGGTTTTGATTCTGTTCTGCAGTAAAGAGATCCAGATTTGTCTAGAGAAATGGCTGATTCTAGGATTGTGACAGGACATAACAAAATTAGCCTCAAATATCTTGTAGTGCCAGAAAGCAAGAAAGTGCTAAAAATCTTTTTTTTGTTTGTTTATTCCTTCTAAAAAAAAAGTGGGATACATGTGCAGAACATGCAGGTTTGTTACATAGGTATATGTATACCACGGTGGTTTGCTGCACCTATTGACTTGTCCTCTATGTTCCCTCTTCTTACCCCACCACCCCTCAACAGGCCCAGGTCTATGTTGTTCCCCTCTCTCTATCGAATGCGTTCTCAATGTTCAATTCCCACTTACGAGTGAGAACATGAGGTGTTTGATTTTCTGTTCCTGTGTTAGTTTGCTGAGAATGATGGTTTCCAGCTTCATACATGTCCCTGCAAAGGACAGGATCTCATTCTTTTTTATGGATGCATAGTATTCCATGGCATATAGGTACCACATTTTCTTTATCCATTCTGTCATTGATAGGCATTTGGGTCTGTTTCAAGTCTTTGATATTGTAAATAGTGCTGCAATAATCATATGTGTGCATGTGTCTTTATAGTAGAATTATTTATATTCCTTTGGGTATATACACAGTAATGGGATTGCTGGGTCAAATAGTATTTCTGGTTCTAGATCTTTGAGGGATTGCCATAGTGTCTTCCACAATGGTTGAACTAATTTACACCCCAACAACAGTGTAAAAGCATTCCTATTTCTCCACAACCTTGTCAGCATCTATTGTTTCCTGATATTTTAATAATCACCATTCTGACTGGTGAGAGATTGTATCTCATTACTGGTGAGAGATGGTATCTCATTTTGGTTTTGATTTGCATTTGTCTAATGACCAGTAATGCCCTAGAAGGAAACCTACGCAATACCATTCAGGACATAGGCATGACCAAAGACTTCATAACAAAAACACCAAAAGCAACTGTAACAAAAGCCAAAATTGACAAATGGGATCTAATTAAGCTAAAGAGCTTCTGCACAGCAAAAAAACTATCAACAGAGTGAACAGGCCATATACAGAACAGAGAGAAAATTTTTGCAATCTACCCATCTGACAAAGGGTTAATATCCAGAATTTACAAGGAACTTAAATGTATTTACAAGAAAAAAACCACCCCATCAAAAAGTGGGCAAAGGATATGAACAGACACTTCTGAAAAGAAGACATTTATGTGGCCAACAAAATATGATAAAAAGCTAAAATTCATTATTGCTGATGATCAAAGGGACATAGAAGCCACCTGAAAGCCCCTCCAATGGCTGAAAGGTTCCCTAAATCTGAAACCATTTGAACCACAAAATAAATATATTAGTATTGAATTATAAACTCAAGGTTTAAAGTAAATATCTCTGAGTCTATACTGATATAGATATCATTATTTAGATATAAATAAATCAGTGATATCTATATCTAAATATAAATAACATATCTTAATGTAAATTATATTATTATATAATATTTTTATTTACATATATACAACTGAATTATAATCTAATATTATAAATATAATATAGATATATCAGTGATTTATCTATATCAGTATAGACTCATTGATATTTATACCTTGATATAATAGATATACTTGATGTAGATACCAGTGAAAAAGAATAATAAATATTGTGAAATATCTTTTAAATTATATGTACAATACAAAATCAAAGTGTAACACTGCATGTTAAATTTTAATGGAATAGGTAATCTTTGAGGAAAATAAAAATTTCCAAACTGACCTCAAAAGAGATAGAAAAGTTTAAAGACATTTGCTTCACAGAAGAAATAAATTTGACAAACATAGACTACTCATAAATGACTGGGTCTAAACATTTTAATTGATATTTTATGAATATAAAAGTATATAAATGTAAAGAAAATATGCAAGAAACACTGTGCAGACATAATCCAGCTTAATAAATAAAATATTAGTGGTAGAGGCTCATAGACTGTGTGGGAAAATGAGAGTAAAACATTTCAGACTCTAATTTGGAAAAATAGCAGTAGTCTCTGGAATTTCCATGTCCACATATAAAGGAGTCATAGACATATTTAGTTTTTGAGATCAAACTGGTGGAATATCCCAGCTTGGGAAGATACATGATGGTGACCTTACCTTGGCAATTTAAATGTGTGAATGGCTTCCAGGGAAGAATGAGTTGCTGACTTGATCTTGAAGTACAGGTGAAGTACCATAGGATGGATGGCCTCATATGAGTGAGTTTAAAGTCAGTGAGATAGGGGATAATGAGTGGGAAGGTCATATAGGGTAGAATGGCAAGCCCAACAATTAACTTGTAAATATCAAGGAATTTGTTCATATCATCTAAGTTGTCAAATGTATGAGCATAATGCATTTATAGCTGTTCCTTACTCTCTTTATAATGGCTTCAGGATTTATGGTAATATCCCCTTTTCATTCCTGATATTAGTAATATGTCTTCCTTTTTTCTCAGTCTTTCTAGAGTTTTTCAATTTTAGTAATATTTTAAAGAACAAGATTCTGTTTAGGTAATTTTCCGTATTGTTTTTCTTTTTAATTACATTAATTTTCTGTTTTCATGTTTATTGTTTCCATTCTTCTGTTTGCTTCCTTTTCTAGTATTTTGAGGTAGAAATTTAGGTTACTGATTTGAAATCTTTTCCTATTTATTTTGTAAAACAAATTTTAGTTTGTATATTTAAGGTAAACAATATAACGTTATGATATATATACATATATATGTATATATATATATTAAAGTGGTTACAATAGTGAAACAAATGAACATATTCCTCATCTGAAATAGTTACTCATTTTTCCCTATGGAAAGAACACCCATAATCTACTAATTTAGCAAAAGTTCTGAATACAATCCCCTATTATTATCTATAATTCTTATATTGTACATTAGATCTTTAGACTTACTCATCAGAAATGTATTATACTTTGAATACTTTGACTATATCTCCACATATCCTTTCTCCTACACGATCCCTGGTAACCACTGTTTTATTCTCCATCACTGTATATTTGACTTTTTAAAACATATTTCACATATAGGTGAGATAATGTAACACTTTTCTTTCTGTGTCTGGCTTATTTCACTTACTATAATGTCCTCCAGGTTTTTCAGTGTTGTGGTAAATGATACTATCTGCTTCTTTTTAAAGGCTAAATAAAAATCCATTGTGTGTGCACATGTGTGTATATATATGTGTTTTTATATATAATATTTCACTACATATGTGTATATATATATAATAATAATGAATATTAATTAGCCTTTAAAAAGAAGGCACATATATCACAGACTTATTCATTTATCTACTGAATGGATACTTAGGTTGTTTTCATATGCTGGCTACTGTGAATAATGCTGCAGTGAACATCGGAATGTAGATGTCTTTACAAGGTGATGATTTTATTTCCTTTGGAAAATGTACCTAGAAGGAGGAATTGCTGGCTCATTTCTAATGTAGACATTTAATATTATAAATTTTCTTCTCAGAACTGCTTAAACAGTGCCTCACAGATTTTGATTTGTCTCAATTGAATTTGTATTCATTTAAATATTTAATAAAACTTTTTAGAGATTTCCTTTTTAAAAGTGTGTTGTTTCATTTCATTTAGAAATTTTCTTCTTGTCTTTTGATTATTGAGTTTAGTTTAATTTCATTTTGATAAGAGAACATGCTTTGTGTGGTTTCAATTACTTTTAATACAGCAAGATTTTTTTGTATAAGTATGAATACACAGAAACTAAAATAAAAAACACAGTATCATTTATAATTGTTCCAAAAAAGTAAATATTTAAGTAGACACAACAAAATTTGTACAGGATCTATGTGTTTAAAATTACAAAATCTTGATGAAAGAAATCAAAGACATAAATAAATGAAAACATGTTATATTCATGGATTCAAAGATTCAACATATTAAAGATATCCCATTTCCCCAAACTAGTCTTTAGGTTTAATTCAACTTATATTGAAACCCCTGCAGTCTGTTTTTAAGATACAGAGCTGCTTCTTCTAACACATATGTAAAAAGGGTATAGACGCCAAAATATTCCAAACAATCATGCCAAGAAGAATAAAGTGGAAGATATTATTCTACGTGAAATTAACTGTTACTGTGTAGCTACAGTCATCATATTATTGCCAGAGGTAGACACACAGATCAATGGAACAGAAAATAGAAACAAAAATAGACCCACACTAATATCCTAACTGATTATTGACAAAGGAGCAAAAGTATTTCAATGGAGGAAGAATGTTCTTTCCAGAAATGGTGCTGAAGAAATTAGACATCAATAAAGAAAAATGAAAATAAAATAAAATGACCTGAACTTAAATGTCACATCTTATGCAAAAATTAACTCAAATGGGACTGCAAACTAAACTTAAAATGTAAACCTATCGAATTAATAAACACAGAGAAAATCTTTGGGACTGATGTCTAGAAATGAAATCCTTGGACTTGAAACCAAAAGCATAATCCATAAAAAGGTAAATTTATTAAATTAGACATATTCAACATTGAAATGTTTTACTTTGTGAAATCATGTGAAGAAGACTGAAAGAAAAGATACAGACTAAGAGAAAATATTTGCAAGCCTCATACCTAACAAAGAACTGTCATCTAAGCTAGATAAAAAGAATTTTCAAAATACAACAAATAACAATTTAATTCAAAAATAAACACAAATATCAGCAGAAATTAACTAAAGAAGATATGCAGATCCAAATAAATACATGAAAAGATGTTCGATATCATTATCCACTAGGAAAATTCAAATTAAATTCAGGACAAGACATCACATATACCTTTCAGAATGACCAAAATATAAACGAGTTACAATGCCAAATGCTGGTGAGAATACAGAGAAATTGGCTCACTCATACATTTGTAGTGGGAATGAAAAGTAATGTAGCTACTCTGGAAAACTGTTTCATGGTTTCTATTAATAAACTAACCTAAACATAGCACTACTACATAACCCAGTGATTTCAGTCCTGGGCATTTATCCCAGAGAAATGAAAATTTGTGTTCTCATAACAGTCTGTACCTGAATGATCATAAAATGTTTATTTGTAACAATCAAAAGTTGAATCACCTCAGATTTCCTACAATGGGTAAATGTGGCATATGCATATCATGGAACACTGCTCAGCAATAAAAAGGAATGAACTATTGATACACAGAACAACATAGGTGAATTTCCAGGAAATTATGATAAGTAAAAATTAAGAAAAAACATCCTCAATTGTATTAAGGGCATACTTCATTTATTTTTACCTTAGTTGTGCTTCACCATTGTTGCATTTTTCACAATTTGAAGGTTTGTGGCAACCCTGTATTGAGTAAGTCTATTTGGCACCATTTTTCTGATTGCATGTGCTCACTTCCTGTGTGTTACATTTTGCTAATTCTCCCAATATTTCAAACTTTTTCTTTATTATATCTGTTACAGTGATCTGTGATTAGTGACCTTTGATGTTACTATTGTAATTGTTTGGTGGTGTCATAAACTGTACCAATATAAGATGTCAAACTTTATTGGCGAATGTGGTGTGCATTCTCACTCCCCTGCCTATCAGCTCTTCTCCAATCTCCTTCCCTTTACTCAGGCCTTCCTATTCTCTGAGACACAGTAATACTAAAATTAGGCTAACTAATAACACCACAATGGCCTCTATGTGTTCAAATGAAAGGAAGAGTTGAACATCTCTCACTTGAAAACAAAAGCTAGGAATGATTAAGCTTAATGAGGAAAGTTTGTTGAAAGCCAAGATAGGCCAAAAGCTAGACTTTTTGTACCAAACAGTTAGCCAAGATGTAAATACAAAGGAAATTAAAAGTGCTATTCAAAAGTAAACAAATGTATGATAAGAAAGTGAAACCAGCATTATTGCTGCTATAAAGAAAGATTAGGTAGAGTAGATAGATCAACCCTATTCCCTTAAGCCAAAACAAGGCTAGAGTAAGGCCTTAACAGGCTTTCATGCTTTAAAGACTGTGAGAGGTAAAGAAGCTGCAGAAGAAAAGTTGGAAACTATCAGAGGTTGGTTCATGAGGTTTAAGGAAAGAATTATCTTTATAACATAAAAGTAAAAAATTATAACATAAAAGTGAAAAGTGAAGCAGCAAGTCCTGATGGAGTAGCTGCAGTAACTTATTTAGAAGATATAGGTAAAATCATTAATGAAGGTAGCTACACTAAACAACAGATTTTCCATGTAAATGAAACAGACAACTGTTGCAAGAAGATACCATCCAGGACTTTCATAGCTAGAGAGAAGTCAATGCCTGGCTTCAAAGCTTCAAAGCACAGCTAACTCTCTTGTTAAGGGCGAACACATTTGGTGAATTTAAGTTAAAGCCAATGCTCAGATATCATTCTGGAAATTCTGAGCCCTTTAAGCATTATGTTTAATCTACTCTGCCCGTGCTCTACAAATGTAACAAAAAAGCCTGGATGACAGTACATCTGTTTACAGCATAGGTTTACTGAATATCATAACCTCACTGTTGAGATCTACTGCTCAGAAAAAAGATTCCTTCTAAAATATTACTGCTCATTGACAATGTACATGGTCACCCAAGAACTTTGATGGTGATGTACAAGAATAATAATATTGTTTTCATGCCTGCTAATGCATCTATTCTGCAGCCCATGAATCAAGGAAGAACTTCAACTTCCAAGTGTTATTTAAGAAATAGATCTTGTATGACTATAGCTGCCATAAATAGTGATTTCTCTGATGGAACTTGGCAAAATTTTCTGGACAAGTTTTACCACATTAGATGCCATTAAGACCATTCATGACCCATGAAAGGTTAACAAATCAACTTTAACAGAAATTTGAAAGAAGTTGATTTTAACTTTCATGGGTAATTTTGTGGTTTTGACATTCATGGGTAACTTTGTGTGGTTCATTATTTCAGTGGAGGAAATAACTTCAGCTATCATGGAAATAGAAGAAAAGTAGAATTGGAAGTGGAGGTTGAAGATGTGACTGAATTGCTGTGATCTCATGGTAAAACTTGAATACATAAGGAGTTACTTTTTATAGATGAGTAAAGTGAGTGGTTTCTTTAGATGGAATATACTCCGGGTGAAGGTGCTGTGAAGAGTTTTGAAATGACAACAAACAGTTTAGAACATTCAATATATAGTTGATAAAACAGTGCCAAGGTTTGAGAAGATTGACTCCAATTTTGAAAGGAGTTCTATTGTGGGTAAAAGTCTATCAAACAGAATCACATGCTAAAGAGAAGTTTTCTTGAAAGGAAGAGTCAGTTGATAAAGCAAACTTCATTGTTGTCTTAAGAAACTGTTGTAGCTGAAGGAAACTTCAGTAAACACCAACCTGAT
The DNA here is from genome assembly GCA_963573385.1 of Cacajao melanocephalus. Lineage (NCBI taxonomy): Eukaryota > Metazoa > Chordata > Mammalia > Primates > Pitheciidae > Cacajao > Cacajao melanocephalus. The sequence continues at coordinate 25,893 of CAUYLG010042428.1, forward strand.
CAGTCAGCAGCCACCAATATAAAGACAAAACTCTCTACCACCAAAAGGATTACAGATTGCTGAAGGCTCAGATAATGGTTAGCATTATGTAGCAATAAAGTATTTTGAATTAAGGTGTATACATTGTTTTTTAGACATAATGCTGTTACACACATAACAGACTGCAGTATTATGTAAACATAACTTTTATAGACATTAGGGAACCAAGAATTTCAAGCTACTTGGTTTATAATGATATCTGCTTTGTTGTCGTGCTCTGAGATCAAACCCCACAATATCTCTTAGATATGTCTGCATACAGCATGACTGTATTTTATAACATTTTTGATATGACAGAATTTTAGAAATAGAGGACAGATTAGTGGTTACTGGGAATTAGAGATGGAAAATGTGGCAGGAAGAAGTTAGGTAATAGGATAAAAGCAGGAGGAGTGTTACTGTTAGAACCGTTTATTATTTTGACTGTAGCAGCAGTCTCAGGTAAAAAGCTTCTATACAACTTATATATGTACACACACTCCAGATGAAACTAGAGAAATCTGAGTAAGTTGATTTTATCAATGTCAATATCCAGGTTGTCATATCATACTATAGTTTTCCAATCTACCTGTTTCTATCAGGGAAAGAGGTGAATTATGCAAGATTTTCTGTATATTATTTCCTTCAATTGCATGTAAAGGTACAATGAGTCAACCAAAAAAAATGAAAAGGGAAGGAAAATCATATCCTGGGACACAAATTATATAAACATATATATTTAACATGTCATGTTTTTGATAAGACTGCTCAATGTCATATAATTTAATTTTTCCTAAATTTTCATGTAAAGTTCCTATGATCCAATAAATTACTAAAAACTATTTTTGGTTTCAGAACCTGAGAAACAAAATTTTAAGTCACTAAATAAACTTCAATAAAAGAAGAAAACTTACTAGGGTTTACTAAAGTTGAATATAATGTAGATTCTGAAACTAAAGTATGTTAAAAATGTTTTATTGGTGAATTGATTGATAGAATAGAAAGTATAGAGAGAAATATACTCTTAAACTTTATATATTTTATCAGCTGGCAAAAAATTATTTAATGAATGATGTTGGGACAACAGGATTATGTGTGGAAAATGCAAAATTGAGACCACGCACAGTGGCTCACACCCGTAATCCCAGCACTTTGGGAGGCCAAGGTGGGAAGATCACGAAGACAGGAGCTCGAGACCATCCTGGCCAACATAGTGAAACCCTGTCTCTACTAAAATACAAAAAATAATTAGCCAGGTGTGGTGGCTCATGCCTGTAGTCCCAGCTACTCGGGAGGCTGAGGAAGAGGTATCACTTGAACCCAGTTGGCAGGGGTTGCAATGAGTGGAGATTGCGCCACTGCACTGCAGCAAAGTGACAGAGTGAGACTCTGTCTCAAAAAAAAAAAAAGAAAAAGAAGAAGAAAAGGAAAGCAGAGTTGAACCCTCTTCTACGATTTTATCAACCTCAAATTTTCAAATTTCTGAATTTATCTAAAATTAAAGATGATAAATCATAAAAGTTCCACAACTATGGGATGATTTTCTAATAATGTTGGAATGAATAAATATGAAACAATATTTAGATATCATAAAAGTAAAACTAAGGTTAAGTAAATTTAAAATAACTGCATGAAAAAAAGTAAACATAAATGACAGAGAAGTAAGAAAATATTTCCAATTCATATCACATTAATAAGGCTAGATTCCCTAATTGTCAAATAAATTTGAAAAATGAATATCATATATATACTAGTTCAATATAAAAGCACAAAGAATATGAACAGGTAATTTAATTAAAAGTCAATTTTTACAGTTTCAAACACATAAAACTGTTTGATCTCAGTCATAATTTTAAAAATCACATTAAAATTAAGTGATGCAATTTTTCATAGTTTGGTTAGGCAGCAACCAAATTTAGATATCATAATCTTAAAGGAAGTGGAAAGATTGGCACTAACTTGATTTTTGGAGTTCAATTAGAAATATTTATCCAAATTAGTATTTCATTTAGCCTCTGATATAGCAGTTGTGCTACTTGAAATAATGTGAGATTTGATAATATCTAAATATGACACAGCTACGCATAGTTATGTATGTGTATGTCTACAAATGCAGCTGTTAAAAAGAATAAATTGCACATATATTTATACATAAATTTCAAAACAATGTTAAATTAATCAATGTACAGAATATTGTACATAGTGGACTGTTTTTGGCTATATAAACACATATATGTGCATAAATGTAATACATATTATATGCATATATATATATATATATATATATATATGTCTCCAATATCTTGGAGAGTATCTTCAAAAGCACCACCAAGGACTGTCAATAGTAATTGTCCCTGGGAGAAAAAGGAGAAGACAGGGGTAGGGGTAAGGAGGGATTTGTTTTTCCATGTTGCATGTAGTACCAATGGAAAAATAAGTAAAATGTAATTAAAATATAAAAAGAATTGTAAACATTAATTACTATCATTTGTACTTATATATTATTTAGTTTCAGATAAAGTATTAGTGCTTTACTTTGTTGTCTCTTAGTAAATGCAAAATATATATTTTAAAATGTTCCTTAATTTATATTCTATGAGAAATAATATCTTTGAACTAATTTTGACCTGCTTGTTCTTTTTCTATTTTCATGCCGGCAGATTTAAATAAATGTCACATTATTATGTAACTCTGAGTTTAGATGGCCTCTTTTTGTTCTTTTTAAAATTCTCTATAAACATTTAGAAAATATAGCTAGAATTATTTACAAAAGTAGTATTGTAATTTCCTGGACTGATTTACCTTTTGAACTTGCTTTCCTGAAAACATTCCTATTTATTATCATTAGTAAAAATCAATTTATTGAACTCATTTCTTTAACAAAACACTTTCCCTTTTTTCCCCTTTGTTTATATTTAGAAAATCCTTTCTCAACTGTGCCTCTCTCTACACTATTAAATAATGCCTTGGATATATTTAATTAATTTTTTGTCATATATATAACTTCAACTCCAAAGTCAATTTTTTATTGTTATTTTGATCCTTATTGGATCGAGAAGAAAGGGTATCAGACACCATTTCTAAACAACTTCTGTGTAACTTGTTAGTCATCTAAAAATTCAAGATTGTATGAAGATACTGGCTCAAACGTAAGGAAACAATTTCTTTGTTCTATTTGAAGGTTTTCTGTTTCCGTTTATATCTGAAGGAAGATTTATTTATGTAGGCGTAATCATCACCAATTCACAATTTTTTTTTATAAAAAGTAAAGAAATGCCAAAGTCATGGCCCATGGGGGGAAAAATACTTGATGAAGTAGACTTAACTGAAATTATAGATTTCTGTTCTGCAAAAGACAATTTCATGAGAATGAGAAGACAAGCCACAAAATGAGAAAAAAAAAATTGTAAAAGATCTATCTATAAGGCAGTTTTATCCAAAATATATAATACAAAGAGCTCTTGAAAGTCAACATTAAGGAAGCGAATGACCAGAATAAAAAATGAGCTGTAGATATTCACAGCCACCTCATCAAAGACAATATACAGATAGCAAATTAGCATATGAAAATGTGGCCTCTATCATATGTCATCATGGAAATTCAAATTAAAACTACAATGAGATACTACCACACACCTATAAGAATAGCCAAAATCCAGAATACAGACAACACCATATGCTAATGAGAATTAGGAGCAACAAGAACTCTTATTTATGCTGGTGGGAAGGCAGCAAGTTAAGTTGCTTTGGAAAATAGTATAGCAGTTTCTTACAAAACTAAAATACTCTTACCATATGGCTGATTCATCTCAGTTCTTGGCTACTACCCAAAGGAGTCAACACAGGTCCTGTATGTATACAAGTCTTTGTGTGAGGCTTATGACCATACAAAAATCTGTACACATAGGCTTATAGCAGCTTTATTCATAATTGCCAAAACTTGGAAGCAATACAGATTTCCTTCAGTAGGTGAAATGAATGAACTGTGGTACATCCAGACAATGGAATGTTATTCAGCACTAAAAATAAATGAGCTATCAAAAAATGAAAATAATCTTAAATGCATATTACCAAGTGAAATAAGTCAATCTGAAAAAGCTACATACTGTCTGATTTCAAATATATGACATTTTGAAAAAGACAAAACTATGGAGACAGTAAAAAGACAGGTGGTTGCCAAGGGTTGGGTGAGTAGGGAAAGGAATGAATAGGCCAAACACAGAGTATCTTCAGGCCAGCAAGGATATACTGTATGATTCTATAATGGTGGATACATGCCATTCATTAAAATGTACAATAAGAATGAACCCTATGTACCAAGAGCTTTGGGTAATTATGATATGTCAACATAGTTTCATCAATTGCAACAAATGTATTACTCTGTTGGGGGATGTTAATAACGAGGAAGACTATGCATATGTAGAAGTGAGGGTTGTATGGGAAATCTCCGTATCTTCCCTTCAATTTTGCTGTGAACCCAAAACTGCTCCAAAAAGCAAACTTATAAAAGTTCATTGGAAGCATTTTCAAAAAGATGTTTGATCTTCTATTTTATCCTCTTCTTTAAATGGGCTGTCACCTTCATTGTATTTACATTCCATCACTTCTATGGAATGTTTTTTGCCTTTTCTATGTGTTTACCATAAAGTGATTTCTTCAATATTCTTTTTGACTTCATTGAAATACTAGCATGGTGGCTATTTGATGATTAGTTTATCTTTCACATTATGAAGTATAGTCTTTTCCTTTATAATATATATCCTCTTTAAGTTAATAATTTCAATGATATTGCTTTTGAGACCCACAGCTAGGTTTATGTATAAATGTGAGCATTAAAATTTAATTCTTGAATTCTAGTGTTCTTTCAAAGGGTTAAATTACTAGTCTTGAATTTTTGAAGATATTAAAATTGAGATAATGTGGAAACTTTTATTTGAAAAAATATATTTTAGGTGTGGTCTAAAATATTGGTAAGAATATGAACTTAAGAAGATAAACTAAAGGACCTCAGGGTTGATGCAATGTACCCTTTGCAGACAGACCATTTTCTCTTCCTGGGAAAGTAGCATGGGCATATTTTCCAATATCCCTTGTAGTTCAGTTAGAAGCCATGTGACTTTCTGGATAATGGAATGTGAACTGCAGTGATATAAGCCAACTTCAGCCTTGAAACCTTAAAATCATTTTATACAATGTTTTATCTCTTTCTGCATCTCCTAGATTCATTACCCTCTCTGGATACGTGTATTTCAGATCACAAAGCTATAAGATGAGAGGAGTCTCTATTGTTAAATCACTTTTGAGGAACACCTGAACCCATTGGAACGTAAGATGTGTGGGAAATCAATCTTATTGTATTAAACTACTCAGATTTTTATGTGGTTGGTTAAAACAGTATTACCATAACTAATGCAAAAATGAAATAAATATCTATCTACTTTTCCTTCAACTATATATATATATATATATATATATATCCTTAAATTTTAGTACATTATTCTTGAAGCACCACTCCCAAGATGTCCCTCATGCTATCTCCTTGTGTTTTGTGAACTGTATTTCACAAGTGAAGAAATTATGAATAAATAATTTGTTTATTAGAAGAATCATTTAAATATATCTTAGATAATTTCTACTCTCATAAGAAAAGTGGTGTATTTAAACCAGTATGCCCTGATGCCATTAGCATAAACACTGGACTTTCTAGGAGCTACTTGAAAGGTAGTCAGGACTGAATATGTGACAACACAACAGGCATGATGTGCTGAGGAAACTGCTGGAACAAAGGAAGAAAGATCAAATACTAAAGTTTAAAGGAAGTATACTTTATAAACACATGGGCCCAGGAAAGACAATTTAGATAGCAGATTATAGTAATTTTATCAATAGCCTTGAATGTTTTAATATGGAGTCAAAATTAATAAGCAGTGGGAAACCAGTATGCTTTTAAATTAGTTGGCTGGTTGCATGATCAGAGCTGGACTTGGGAAAATCAATCTGTCAATAAGATGTAGAATTGTAGCAGGAGAGAGTAGAAATGTATGGACAAGTGGAGGTGTTATTGAAACTGTGTATGACTTAATAATGGATCTGGAAATTAAGAAATAATTTAGTTTAATATTGTGGGGGTAAAATGCAGAGTGTTGGGCAATTGAGTGGCTATGGAAGGCATTAAACATAGGAAAGTCAAAGATTATTTAGTTTTTGAGTCTAAAATGGGCATGGATTAGTGAATACAAAATACCTAAAATGAGGAGGTGGATGGAGGCATGGTGCTGGGAAGTTCTCACCTTTGAAACCACGCCCCTTGTGGACCTGGGAAGAGAAGTTAACATAGTCCTTCACTATTATATAAAAGTAAAATAAATGTCTCTGTTCTTTTAAGCACTGAATTATGGGGCTTTTACATTAGCATCAGTGAAGCTATGAAGCCTGAATGTCTGAGACAGGTCTCAGTTAATTTAGAAAGTTTATTTTATCAAAGTTGGGGACATATGCCCATAACACAGACTCAAGAGTTCTTGATCACGTATGCTTAAGGTGGTCAGGGCACAGCTTGGTCTTATACACTTTAGGGAGACATTAGACATCAATCAATATATGTAAGATGTGCATTGATTCTGTCTGGAAAAGTGCAACAACTCAAAGCAGGGAAGGGGCTTCCAGGTCACAGGAAGGTGAGAGGGAAACAGTTGTATTCTTTTGAGTTTCTGCTAGCCTTTCCAAAGGAGGCAATCAGCTATGCATTTATCTCAAGTGTGTATAGGAATGACTTTGAATAGAATGGGAAGCAAGTTTATACTAAGCCATTTTCAGGTTGACTTTTCCCTTTGACTCAGAGAGTTTGGGGCCCCAAGATTTATTTTCCTTTCACATTTTACCTCTTTTTCTTAATCTTTTGGAGAAAGCGTTTTAGGAGAAAATGAGTCTCTGGTCTGAGGTTTCATCTGATCTCCCATGGCTAGGATGGTTTATTTCTATACAGGTAGGTCTCAAGTTATTGGGAAAGCTAATTTTTAGCAGATTGAGAAATCTCACATCCTATGAAGAGAAAACAGAGGAAAGAAGGGAGAAAAGCAAAAACAAACAAAACAACAATCCTGGAAAATTGATACAGACCACATTACTCTGAAGTTCATGCATCAGGTACGAAAGTGGCTTAAGTATATAAATAGGTTGCCATTATTTTCTTCTGAAGTTTAAACTGTCTAGATTCAGTTGGCAGGGCTTTAAGGAAGCACAGCTTAGTTTTCAGTAATTTTAAATTAGGAAATATGGTGAAGGGAAGGAAAAGAAAGAAGAAACAAATATGCTCTAAATGTTGTTCATGGTTATGTACTTAGATGTTAAAAGCTGTCAATAGCTCAAAAGAAAAGTTTCCTTGACTCTGACCAACAAAACAAAGGATCAACAATGTTTTAAGCAAAAAGTAAAAAAGATTACTTCAGTAGTCTTGTAGCAAGAAAAAAAATTAGAATTTAGTCCAAACTGTAGAAAATCATAAAAATCAAAAAAAATTAAGCAAGATTAGAATCTAACAACAGGTGTACTATGGTTTTTGAAATATAATTTTTCTCTTTAGTTTCCCATTTTTACTAAAGACAAATCATGGTAGGATCAATGTGTTTTATTATACTTGGCCAGATTATTTGCATAAAGTGCAAGAAGAATAAGTATTTTTCACATAATTTTTTTAAATTGACCTTGATGGAACTTTGTTTCACAGAAGGAATCTCAGATAAGACTTTTTTAAAGCTGAGCCCAGCCATGGATTTGTACCATCAAATACCTACAACTTGGATGAATTCTTCTCCTCTTGAGGTCCCAAGATAACTTGGGGCTCCTGGGCCTGTCAGAAAGTGACATTGTTTACTGTCACAATTCAGGAATCTTGTACAGGTACTGCATAGACAAGGTATGAATAAGTTTTCTCAAAGGGCTTTTATTGGTTTGATTCCTTAAAGAAAAGCACACTATTCTAGTCAAACCTTGATAAAATAACCAGTTTTAACCAACTGTGTCCTGTTAGAAACAGATTCCTATGGTAATTAGATATTGTCATAACTTAAGAATACATAGAAATAGTTTCCAAATTCTGGAGAAATCAGACAGAGACAGAAACAAATATGCTCTAAATGTTGTTCATAGGAGTATACTTAATTGTTAAAAGCTGTCAATAGCTCAAAAGAAAACTTTCCTTGACTCTGAACAATAAAACAAAGGATCAGCATTGTTTTAAGCCAAAAGTAAAAAAGATTACTTCAGTTTTCTATAGCTCAATCCATTCGGTTAACTCCTGTCCTGTTTGATATTCATGAACATTTCAGCTTTCCACGAGGCCTGAAAGTTTTTCATCTATTCTGATGTTACAGTCTGCAAAGTTATCAGAAACCTGAATTCAAGAGCAAGCTATTAAAATTTTATAGCTGATTATGAAATCACCTTCTAAAGAGCACCAAAACAAGAAAACAATTGTGGGTAACAAAAAGTTTTAGGGCAGCCATAGTCAAAGACACAATTGACAAGGAAATTTGTTACCTCTGTGGCACATAACAATTTAACATACCAATTACAATTATTATGGATAATGTACACTAAGTCAGATCAGAATTATTGGAGTTTACCATAATTTTGGAACACATACCAATAACATATTTATACCAATACAACTCAAAGAAAACCAACATTATTTTATATTTGACAGTGCTTCCTGTATAATTTGTATACCAAATATACCAAATATGTTTTTTTTTTACTTTAAGAAACTTAATATCTTAAAGGATTAATGAAGTCAGTAAAAGACATAATTTATAATTTGATTTTGGAAAGTTTGTCAAATATCAGAGATTTAATACACTTGATATCATAAAATAGGATCATAGGTCATTGTAAAATAAGTCATGTATTAAACCAAAGTGATAACTCAAAAATTTTTTTAAAAAAAGGTGACAACCTTCATACTTTGTGAGAGGAGACATAATTTTAAAAATAAGCTCTAATAAAAACAACATGAAGCCAATTAAACTTTTCCAAAAATTTATACATGATCTATAAAATGTTAATCTTGACCATAAGATGTAACTTCCATAAGCATTTTACAATCTTTAGAATCTTTGTAAAGAGTCTGTTAATGCTTCAAGGAAACCTTATTAATCTGACACAGGGGTCCTTATGCTAGTCTTGCATCAGTTTGCCTTTGACATTAATGATTAATTTATAGAGAAACCAAACTTGTTTATAGAGAAACTAAAATCAGCCCTTGCAATCTCCCATGCTCACCTCTTCCACAATAGTCCCTGGGCCATGAAGAGTTGAACAGACTTAAATTATGGTCTTATGTCTCAGGAATGCAATTTATTTTGATTGGCATCTTCTATTGGGCCTGAAGATCAGGTTTTAATCACTGTCAGTGTTTAAGATTTAGCAAGACTTGGTGTCATTTTTAGACCCAGAAGTCAAAGCTCTTTAACTCAATGTCATAAGGACCTTAAAAGCACATACAGAAAAATACATGGATGTAACAATCTTACTTCAATTCTTTTTTTGAATCTCAGTTTTTTTTTTAAGTCAACCAAAGCTTAATAATAATGACAGGAATTATTTCAGTACATGTGAAATCTGTTAGGCCAGTTACCAAAAGGCAAAATAAAAGACCTTCTGTAGTACACAAAATATTGTGTTTGATGAAAACATTTCCTTTAGGCCTTTAAGAAAACTTTGTTAGTATCAGGCCACAACAAACAGAACTCTAGGAAAAAAGAAAGCTGAAAATTAGTTGAAGGAGAGCATTAGTATTTTGTGTCTTTTAAAACAGTAGAGAAAACCAAAAATAGTGAGATGCAATAAAAGTTAAATTTTGGGTTAAAAGATATAAATATCTTATAAGTCATTAAGAGTAAATCAATCCCTAAAGGAAATTTCATTGTTCCAACCAATTATTTAGTATATAAGTGTTTTTTTTTAAACATCAAACCCAATCTCCAAGAAGATCATGGTAATTTCTCTGTAATTACAGGCAACTTAACCATATAAAAGTTTGATTTAAAAAAAATCTTTTAATTTTTGAGTTAGACTATTCATGACATGCTGGACTTTCTGGATTACAGCATCTCTCTTTCTTAAACAACCAGTCATTTTATCATTGGACTAAATTTACTGTACAAGTTCTTTCTCATATAAAATTATTTCTCTTTAAACTTTCTTAGCAAAAAATATCTCTTTATTTACACCTTTCTTATTTCTTAGTTCCTTTTACCTTGTTTTATACATAACCTTTAAATAAACTTTGAATTAGACAAAAAACTTCCCTTTTTAAAAAGGACACTTTTTTTTAGAAAGAATGTTTTTCTACAATATATTTTTATTGGAAAATACATAATGAAATATCTATTATTTAATCTAAAACAACTTTAGATTCTAAATTATAATACATTTGCCTACAAATGTTTATCCATTACATTTACCTAATTATTTTAATTATTTTTGTAGATTATTTATGAAAACTGGGTTAGTCATCACTTAAAGTTATGAAACTCATCATTGCAAAATTATAACTGAGACAGTGAAAAAGATATTACCTAAATGACTCTATTTTCCTTCTAACCTCCAAGGTGTTCTTGTTCATTCCTGGGCATTGGCCATACTAACTTTGGGGAACATTTAGTTTGTAGTTTAACTTTGAATCAAAGATGATAACAATCCTTTATCAAAACAAACCTTTTTACTGCCTGTGGACTAGACTGTCTGAAGCCACAAGTTAGGAAGTTATAGTAATTTTACTAAATACTTTATGATGTAGCTATCTTCATTAAACCAAACTGAATGTTTTATCTATTAAAAATTATACAAGCAAAGATGATTATGTTTTGGACTGGGTTCACATTTTTGTTACCCCTGTGACAAATTTTGACACTTCATAATATTTGGCAGGATGGAATTGCTTGATCAATAAATGCCAACAAAAATGTAGTGGCATTTCTTAAGGCATCTCTAATATTACCTTACCAATATATATATATTTAAATTTTATTTTACATTCTGGGATACCTGTGCAGAATGTGCAAGTTCGTTACATAAGTATACATGTGCCATGGTGGTTTTCTGCACCAACAAACCTGTCATCTGTATTTTAAGTCCCACATGTATTAGATATACTACTTTACCAATAATTTTAAAGTTAGCTTATTTATTAAAGATTTTACTTAAGTCATGTATATTTGAAAAAGCATTTGACTAGTCTTTCCTTTCCTCTGATAATATAAAAACATTTGATTTAAATACTTTTTCTTTAGCCAATTAATTAGAGCTCTTGTATATATTTTCAATAGTGAAATACTGTGTACACATAATACATAATAAATACATAGATGTTTAGGCATACAGATAGAAGTACATCTTACAGATTCCTAAGACCTCGTTTTTGTCCCCACTATGTTAGACTTGCAAACTGTTGATAACCTGTTTCACAACCATGGTTGGTATTCCTTAAATAGCTCTAAGTCTCCATATTGAAGGAAACAACTCTTAGATGAAAAAGCACATAGCAAATTTAACATCTCAAAGTACAGAGAGAAAAAGTCTGGTGGTGCTGGAGGGAGATTTAAGACGAATGTCAAATCAAACTTAAAATTAGAGAAATCTATCATAGGATTGTATGTGGAGATTAATTTTATTTAGATAGGTACTATCTATCTTTCAACTGAATCTCTAAGCTCTGGGCAGAGCCCAAACTGAATTCTGTGTCTCCTAAAAGGGAGAATTATTATGAGACTAGACCATGTGATGCTTTTACAGTGCAGTTAATTTTTTTTTAAACAAGGACATTTCTAAGTGCTTAAATTATACTCTTCCTCAAAAACCTCGAGAGAATCCTCTGTTGCAATAACAAGCAGTTTAAGAGCTGAGATGAACTTGTCTGTTTACATTCTTGGGGTTCTATAAGGAAAAACAGGTTACTCCCTGAAAAAGAGTCTGGTGCCTTCTCCATATTCTTTAAGGAACTCCAGGCTATTATAAAACCATTATAGGTCCCTCACGCAGCAGAGAGTGCAAGTGAAAGAAGAGACAGGAGAAGTAAATGAAGAAAACAGAATTCCATCCACTGAGAGAGAAAAAAAAAAAAAAAAAACCTTTTGCCCTACCTTCCCCCAAAAATGTCCTGGAGGTGGGGGGTAAACATAAAGGCCTTTTAAGTACAAACACACACAAGCACACATACACACAAACATTTTGGATATTGGCTTTTAATTAACATGACTTTTAACCATTGAATTCCTTTAAAAAAATCTCTGTAAATCTTATTATGAAATTTCAGCTAGGACAAACTGCTGCTATTTTAGAAGTACCAAGTATCAAACCAAAAAGAGCTTGATTTAAGAACAAAACTCAGGTTGTCATGGTGGAAAACTAGAAGGCAGAACCCTTAGCTATGGAATGTCTCTTTCAGATTGGCCTGTCTAGCAAAAAGGTGGCCTTGTTACGTAAACAAAGCCCTTAAGTAATCAAAATTTTAAAAATCTTACGTTTTATCATGGGGATTTAGTTACTTTAGAGGTTTTGTTCTCAGTAAGTTGGAACTTCCTTTTGGATTTGATCAAGTTGGAGATGGTTGATCAATCCCAATGGAAAAAAGACTGAAAGGACAATAAAAACAGAAACAAACAACAACAATGAAACAATTAGGCTAAACAAACAATGGCACAATTTATACAATAACTGAACGCTCTAATGGTAAGGAGAAATTAAGACCAGCTGGTTCTTAATCTCAACTTTAGCCAATTCAGTTACTTACTTAGGGATGGATCTCAAACTGAAGACTGCTCACTACCATCCTAGAAGTGGGAAAAGACTCAAATTCATTTTCCCTGTTGGAAGAGAGCTCAAAGTCCATAAAGGAGTTACCTGCCTTTCATCATCAGGGACACAGGAAATTTGCCTTCCTTGAGTTGGAGGCAAGTAAAATTCTAATAAAAGGAGTTGTCCAAATGTTGGGAGATAAGGGATTCTCTGGCAAGGGTGCTTCCAACCCTCAGCAAATTGTCCTATTGGTTTGAGTCATAAAGATAGCTCAAGTTGGTACCAAGTACTGGTTGAAGATTTGGCAAAGGTCAGTTGCACCTCCACTCAGAATCTTTTGTGGTTACCACTATGTGAATTCTGAATATCTGAGACAGATCTCAGTTAATTTAGAAAGTTTGTTTTGCCAAGGCTGAGGATGGGTGCATGTGACACAGACTCAGGAGATTCTGGCCACATGTGTTCAAGATGGTCATGTCACAGCTTGGCTTTATACATTTTATGGAGACATGAGACATCAATCAACATTGGATTTATCCAAAAAGGCAGGACAACTCAAAGCAAGGAGTGGGCTTTCAAGTCACAGGTAGGTGACAGACAAGTTTGCATTCTTTTGAGTTTCTGATTAGCCTTTCCAAAGGAGGCAATCAGAGATGCATTTATCTCAGTGAGCAGAGGGATGATGATTTTGAATAAAATGAGAGGCAGGTTTCCCCTAAGCAGTTGCCAGCTTGATTTTCCCTTTTAGCTTAGTGATTTGGAGGCCCCAAGATTTATTTTTCTTTCAGAAACCCAAGGCATAGTGATTTTTATATTACATTCCTAAACAGCACATGCATAGACATTAGAACAGAATCCTGTCATTTAATGTGGAATCTCTCTTTATTCACTTTTTCATCACATGGGTTAGTCAATAATATGTTGTTGATAACGGGAAGGATAGATCTCATCTGACATTATTTTGCACAACTCATACTTTCCTACCCCCACCTCAGGTACCAACATGAAAAAGACCATTGCTAAGTTATGCATATGTCAGTTTTGAGATACTTCATTTAAAGATAAAATGCATTATTCCAATCTTCACTTTCATTTTTAAACTTTATCTTTTCATGAGGAGGTTCTTCAAAAATGAAATGTAGTTAAAAATATACTAGAAAGCAAATGATATTTAACGTATTTGAGAGATTTATACACAAAGCCTGAAAATTATTTTTGCTAGAAATTATACGAGATTAAATATTTCACTTTTCTATGTTTTAAATATTTATATTGAAATGTAATAAGATACTGCATCATTTTATAAAAGTATAGTGACTAAGCTACAGAGAAGACTATTGTCAAATATAAAATAATATATTATACATATAGTGAATTTTATTTTCCAATTTAAGCCCAGGACAACTATGAGTAGCAGATTAATAGCCATTAACATAAAAGCATAAGAATAAATTCATATTTCTTTACGAAATTAATTTGAAATTTATTACTTCCATTTAATTATAGATCAAATAAAGTCATTTTACTGTATAATTTTGCTGACTCCAATTACTGTTTTCTAATTCAGGCATAAAACAATATAAAAGCAAAGTTAATTCTTAAGCAATTGCTAATTAACTTCAACTTTATATAATAATAAGCATTCTCCAGAGGAATTATCATCACTGATGACTTATGTGTCCATAGCTTGGGTTCCCCCAAGTGTAGTATTAAGAAGCACAAGGAAGTGGGGAAAGTGGGACAAAGAAAAGCTGATAAATAATGTATTTATGAGCCAGTTACTCCTGAGGTCAACTGAAGCTAAATCCTCAGGGATCTTTGGGCTGTATGGAAATATCATGGAACAGACCCCGCGATAGTTTTATCAGAGGGCAGGTTTTTCTACTAACTCTCTTAGTGCATGGTTGAGGGCCACTCCCAGTGGGTGGCAGCTCTACCACACTACAGCCATTGCATCTGGCAGTAGGGAGTAAGCTGACTTGGTGCTGGGCAAAGATCATAGGCAGAATAGGGGCTGGGCATGGTGGCTCATGCCTGTAATCCCAGTACTTTCAGAGGCTAAGACTGGTTGATCACCAAAGGTCAGGATTTCAAGACCAGCCTGTCCAACATGGTAAAACCCCATCTCTACTAAAAACACACACACACACAAAAAGCCAGTCATAGTGATGGGCACAAATCATCCCAGCTACTCAGAGGCAGAGGCAGGAGAACTGCTTGAACCCGGGAGGTGGAGGTTGCAGTGAGCTGAGATCACACCTATGCACACCATCCTAGGTGACAGAGTGAGACTCCATCTCAAAAAAAAAAAAAAAAAGAAAAAGATCTTAGACAGAAAAGGGAGACAGATAAAGAACTTTGAGTTAAGAATGGTGGTAAATGTTTAGAGTTACCCATAAACTTAGATGGCCCAAGCAAATGTTCTGATTCATCAGTAGCATCCGACACACTCTATTATATACCTGTTATATTTTATTTGTTAATTCAGTAACCTCATACTTATGAAACACTTTTTATTAGAAAAGATCAGTTCCAAATGCTTTAAAAAGATCAGTTCTAAGTGCTTTGAAAATAGTAGTCAACAAAATAAAATCCCTACTCTTGTGGAAATTTTAGTCCAGTGGGAGAGACAGACATTAAAGTGAATCAAATAATTATGTAAATAATAGAGATAATAAAATTGCCTACATCCTCCCTCTCCAACCCCAAGCACTGAGGAGTAACAAGCAGCAGGTTTTGGTTGATAAGTCAGTTCTTATAAATAACTGTAAGAAATGAAATGGACTGCCTCTTGAGTTAATAATTGGACTCTTATGCATCAACTCTACGCTCAAGTTTGTTTGAGTGAAGCTTTTAATACAGTGATATTCAATGTCTTTTGTAACTAGTGGTTGGTAGTGGTAAGCATGCCCAAAATATATGGTTTCTAAAATTTTCTATATGAAATTTATTTCTTGTATTCCAGTATCAGGGAATTCATGGGAAGATGTATGTGTGATAAGTTAAAAAGTTGCTTTATTATTTTGATTCTTTTTCTCTGAACTAGAAAAAAAATTGAAAAGTCAGAAGCTATTAAACAAGTAGCAAAGTAGAAAATTGCCCTCCAACAATAGGAAGAATTCTTTTATAGAACCAAAGTATTATGTAAATACAGTCTCTCTTGACTTGTTTCTTTTTCTTTGCAATATATGATGCATATTGCTTTAGATAATATTTTGAATGACTGACAGCAAGGAATAAGATGACACTAAAAAGGCTGTAGCCACCCCACAGAAATTTTGAAAATTACCACGTATATATATGGATACACACACACACACACACACACACACTGATTTCTCAGTATCTGCAGGGAATTGGCTCCAGGACACCTCCAGCCTATACCAAAACCCATGCATGCTGAAGTCCCCTAGTGGGCCCTGCAGAACCCACGTATATGAAAAGTCAGCCTTCCACATAAGCAGGTTTCACATCCTGCCAAAACTGTGTTTTTTATCTGCCTTTGATTGTGGCTATCTACCATACACATACAGAGGGTTGACTGTATTTATTGAAAAAACTCCCCATATAACTAGGCCCATGTATGTCAAACCTATGTTGTTCAAGTGTAAACTGTGTGTGTGTTCATAAATATATGTGTGTACATATATAACATGTTATTTGAGATAATATAATATATAATATGAGATTATATCATCTCATACAATCTCATATGTATATGAGAATATATAACAAGATTATATTATCTCCTATAATCTTATATTATATGATATTAATAATTATCTCATATTATATAAAGTAATATATTATGTATACATAATATTTAACATATATAGTATATTTATATATCATACTATCTCATATATAATCAATATATTATATAATATATAATTATATATATTAAGATAGATTTTATATTTATGTTATTTATAAACTACCTTATACACATACATATAGAAGCTCCAATTAAATTCTACAGTAATTAATAAAGTTTGTATAAGCCATTGTAACTTGATACTTTCAAATAAGAATTATTTAAAATATTTATATTACAATTATTATTGATTCCAGAAACTGACTTAAAACAGGCACAAAATCCTGGTCATAAAAGCATGATCACTACTTTCCAGGAATAATTCCTATTGGGTATACAATTTTACAAATAATCTTGATGAAGCTTCATTTTTAAATTCATGAAATTTTGATACACATGTTCTTAAAATTGTTCTATGCATATTTACATTATACAATATATTTTAAAAGAGAAATATTATATAATTTAAAAAATTTGTTACTTTTAAATCTTCACTCACACTTAAATGTTCTTCATAGTTTTCAGTTGAGGGTACTTTTGGCATATGCAGATTTGTTTTTAAAGACTTGAGATTGTAAAAATAGCCTTTTTTATGATGGCATTCTCCCTCTAGATTCCTAAAATACAGGTGTGAAAGCACATCACAATTGATGCTACACAAATGAGTAGTGTCATGCTGAAGGACACTGGTGTGTGGTTTGTTTTATACACACAGTGATGTATATAAAAAACTGTACATTGTGGCAAAATGACTAATTCTAAATATGTGTGATAACCACTGGGTCTATATTAATATTTACCTTCTTAATATGGTTTATGGTCTATATTATGGATTATGGATATGGTCTATATTAATACTTACCTCCTGCCTCAGATATATCCTCAACCAAGTTTGCAATTAGTTCTTAAGACAGTTGAAAGGACCTGTATGCCTTTCCAAAATATATAATTATTTTAATATTTATTTCTTCACTTAGATGATGTCTACAAAGGTGGCTTAAAACTGTTCATGTAACAATAAAGTTCATATGTGTGATCAATTCATTGTATTCCAACCTGGTCAAATATTTAGATTGGATTATATTTTCATTCACTTTATCTGAGTTTAATAAGTGCACAGTGCCCTGCATTGAGTTAAGTACTAAAAGCCATGCAATAAACACCCCACCCCAACATACTTTCTTTTCTGTAGTTAATGACAGTTTTTTCTTAACAAGTTTCTTTCCTCCACCTCTTCTTTGTTTCTCGTTTTCTTTGCTTTTTGCCTTTCTTTTTTATTTATTCTTTCTCCTTTGGCCTTTTTTCCTGCCTCCCTTACTCTCTCGCTCCTTCGTTTGTGTAATTTTATGTTATTATAGTGAAGTATAAACAAATAAGAATACTATACTATTTTCCTTTCCTTATCATGATCTATCCCTTTCAGCTTCACTATCTTTTGGTTTGTCATCTTTACCCTTAAATGTTTTCTGCTGGGGATCAATCGATCATTGGGTTAGGTCTCAGTTTCTCATGAATTGTGCCAATTAAGTTTTTCCCTTATAGATCTAAAGTAACACTTGATTATTCCACTGATGAATATATGGGTGCTTGTGTTTTATTATTTCTTAGAGAAAAGTTGTTGTCTTCAACTCATGTTTATCTTCAACTCTTGCCACATACGACTTCAACATACTTTGAGAGCTCAGCCTAGCTACCTCAAATACATTATTTAACATAAATGATATGATATAAAGGATAGATAGATAAAGATAAATACTTGCACAAATAGGGAATAAATGGTGACTATATTAAAGTATGTATTCCTCCCTGCCACATATGGCATTGAAATAAATACTATTGAGGTTACTGCACAAAAAGAAACTAAACTGAAGAACATTAAATAGTCCACAAACAGTTATTAAGCACTGAAAATATATTCTTTCATTGTGAGGTTGAGTATATTCATATTCACTCAGAATTTGGGCTGACTCAAGATGGCTTCAGTCAATGAAAACAACATTCTGCTTAAGCTCTAAGAAATCTAGTAACTTCTATCTCAGCCTCTTGAAACCTTCAGTTGCCATGTAGTTGTTCAACTACCCTGCTGGAAAGACCATTTGGACAGGCCCTAAAACTAGAGAAGAGGAGTGCCACAGTTGACTTCAGCATTCAGTCTTTACTACCTAAAGTGCTAGACATAATGAGCAAAGCCATCTTGAACCATCCAGATAAGACCCTGGACAGCTAAATACTACTGCTGGAGAATTAATGGTACACGAAACAGAAGAATCACCCAATAGAGCCCTGCCCAAATGTACAATTCACAAAACCATGAGACATATTAAAATGGATGTTGTGTAATGCCCTAAGTATTCACTATTTTGTTGCTTATGAATAGATAAAAGATTGTGCTATGGGCATGATAAAATTTACTTAGTCTTCTAATAATTTCTATAACTAATGCACATTTTTATATTATTAATGAAATTTTCATATCTATATGTAAAATTTCAATTTTAGTATTGTCTTTAACTAGGTGTGAGCTGAGGTAAGAGAAATGGATAACACTGAATGGTTTCTACCACCAAAACCTCTGACATTTGCTCTGTTTCTCCTCTTGTTTTTAATTTGAGAGATAGGAAGAATGTTAAAACAAGAGTGCAACTATATAAAAAAGAGGTCTTAATGAAAGGGGTCAAAGGCAAACCAAGTTGATGCCAAATACCTTCAACTAAGCACTAAACAGCAGACACTTTTTTGTCCTGGGAAGGAAGATGTGATTAGTGAACGAATGCATTGCTGCTTACAACTCTAAGACATTCCCACAGAAGTCATGCTCCGTTCCACGCTGCTATCTAGAAGTCCTAGCACACTTTCTGTTTTTCAGCAGCTCCCAGTTCTGTGACACAGTTTCTAATTGTGCTTCAGTTTCCCTTTGAGGCTTTTTTTTTCCCCAGTCTGCTTCTTTTAAAGGCCCTCCTTGAGCTTTTAAAAAGATGAAAGGATGCATGAAAGTCAATTATTTTCAGAAGAATAAGAGAAAAACAATAACAAGCACTGAAAAGTTGAGTGACAAATAACTTTGTGAATTGCTTAAAATAGGTCAAAACATTTGAGACTTCTTGATGACAGTTGTTCAAAATGGGTTAAATAACGTGTAGATTTTTAGTCTGCATACGTACAGAATTCTACTGATGTGTTTGCATTGCACTGGGAAAAGTTAACAATGAAACACACAGTCCGTAGATATTCACATTATGATCTGTCCAGTTATGCTGATATTACTACCATATCACTATAAATGACTTATCCCTGCAAAAGTATGACTACATATACTAGTATTTAAAATGTCTTCTCTCTGGGACCAAGTAATAGAAAATATATGGAAATATTAGTTGGCACATCTGATGATTATAAAAATGTGAAAATCAGAATTTAAGATGTCATCAGTTTATTACCCAGTTGTCCCAAAATAACTTAAATACTTGTGGAAACCACAAATAGTACTGAAACTTTCAGCCTCAAAGCCAAGTCAATCTATTGCCAAAATCTTAGATGACTTTTTTGGTACCTATTGGTTTGATAAACTAGATAACAAAAATAAAGAAATTATTCTACAACTTGAAACAGTGACTGCTACTTAGTGCTACTGACTTCAAATTGAAATACCCCTGAAAACACAGCAACACAAGGTAGTAAAATGACAGAAAAATGTGAACATCAGTTAAGAATTTACCAGGAGTCTGAAAAACTATCACCAACCACAGCAGAGATAGAACCTCAAAGCATAAAATCAAAGGTGTTAACTAGATAATGGTAGATTTCTATGTATTCCCAGAGAAAACACATTTTAGATGGGAAATGTGAAATATCTATTCTTTTTTCCACCCAAAACATACATGCACACATCTTACAGGGCCATATTTCTTTCTTTCTTTCTTTCTTTCTTTCTTTCTTTCTTTCTTTCTTTCTTTCTTTCTTTCTTTCTTTCTTCTTTCTTTCTTTCTTTCTTTCTTTCTTTCTTTCTTTCTTCTTTCTTTCTCTCTTTCTTTCTTTCTTTTTCTTTCTTTCTTTCTTTCTTTCTTTCTTTCTTCTTTCTTTCTTCTTTCTTTTTCTTTCTTTCTTTCTTCTTTCTTTCTTTCTTTCTTTTTTTTTTTTTTTAAATCAGAAATATGACAACATTGGTGCTCTAGTTCCTACTCATTTCTATTTCAGTCCTCATGTGGAGATCCACTGACCTGTTATATATTAGGATGTCAAGTTCATTACAGGGAAAAGAAGAGATAGAAAAAGTTGGATTGGTGGTATGCTAAGGATTACAGGGGCTCATACACTGTTTCTACAAGGGAAAGAACTGGAGCCTGCTTCAAATATTCCAGCAAAAAATTTCTATCCCCCCCAAAAAATCATTTAATTTCAGTAAAATTAAGTTTGATGAATGAATCTTAAACAGCAGTGATCTGGGAAAACATATTTTATGATCCAGGTTTATTTTTAACTCAAATAATTACAAAAGCAAAAACAACTTACCCATACTGTTTTTGTCAAAACCTTAGTCAACCCATACCTCTCTGCTTTGTAGGATTAGAAAACAAAGAGCCACTGCATTTTATCATAAAATCAACAAAAAATAATCAACATAAAAGTGAAATAGCAATGAAGATAAATAAGAAAAACAAAATTATGCATTCTCAAAAATTCAAGAAAATACTGACAAAAATAGAGAAAAGATAAGATTATAACAAAATACATTTTAAATAAAAGGTATTTGGTAAATTAATAAAAGCACAGAGAGAGACAGGAGAAAACAGAGAAAGTCAAAGAGAAAATAATATCTCTTTAGGATATGATAATATTATAAGGACAGTTTTAAAAGCTCCTAAAATTTTATACCTGATTTTGCATGAAAACGACATATCATTGAATCAGTGATACAGATGGCAACTGTAAAAATGCCTTATAATTTGGAGAATAAAGACAAAGAATTAGAATGAGATAACATTAGTATAATGAATAAATATGGGGCTGGGCACGGTGGCTCATGCCTGTAATCCCAGCACTTTGGGAGGCTGAGGCCAGCATAGCACTGGAGGTCAGGAGTTCAAGATCAGTGTGGTCGACATGGTAAAACTCCATCTCTACTAAAAATACAAAAGTTAGCTTGGCACATGCCTGTAATCCTAGCTACTCGGGAGGCAGAGGCAGGCGAATCACGTATACCTGGGAGGCAGAGGTGCGGTGAGCCAAGATAGTGCCACTGCATTCCAGTCTGGGTGACAGAGCGACCTTCCATCTCAAAGTAAATAAACAAATAAATAAACAAACAAACAAATGATATTGAGAGTGTGGCAACAATATATAAGAAATATTCAGGACAGAGAATGAGATGCAACCACAGATAATATTTATCCTTGAAAATAAAGTTAAAGCATATGGAATAGTTAAAATAATCTATAGTGTTATAAACATGTATTGAGTAAGAGAAACAGCAAAAATAATTCTTGGAAGAGCACAAACAAATATTATATAATTAGTTACAGGAACTATGTTTTTCATCAATGGAATTTGAAACTACAATCAAATGTGTACATTTTAAAACATTTCTAATAACATTTCCAATTTTGACAGGGTGAGAAATGTGAATAAGTGAGTGTATCCAAATATGTATTGAAAATAATAATATGATAGTGGATTTTATAGCAGACATTAGTACCAACTATAAGTTATAACAAATAAGTTCTGAGTAGGGTGAATGGGTTGATATAGGGATTAGCCTAATAATAACAAGGTTTATCCCTTAATACCTGATAGGTACTATTCATAGTGTTTCACGTAAATGAACTCAGTTAATATGCAAAACCATCCTTTGATGAATGCCCTTGTCTTAGTTTTATATTGCTACCCCAACAAATTACCTTAACAGTATTGGCTTAAAAGAAAACAAATGTACTATTTTGTAGTTTCTGTAGGCAGTATGTTCAACAAAGGTGTTTTTGTTTTTTTTTCCGTAATATCTAGGTATCCCAGAGCCATGGTCTTTACTGAAGACTACGGGGATTAATCGACTTCCTAGTTCAATTAGCTCGTTGGTTGAATTCACTTTCTGATTGTTGTAAGGCTGAGGTCACTGCTTCCTTGCTGGCTGACAGCAAGGCATTATTCTCAGCTTCTTGAGGCTGCTCACAGTCCTTGATATGTGTCCTCTATCTCCATCTTCAAAGCGAAAATGAGTTTACAAGGCCCTAAGTGATTACATATCCACCAAGGACACATAGCCAAAGGTAGAGAAGTTGGATTTTGAAACTGAGTATTATGGCACAAGAGTCCATGATAATCATATTATATCATAAAAAATAATGCTGAGAAGCAAATCCTAGCAGAACACTGAATGTTATAGGCAAATCAAATAACACCACAAATCAGGAAAATTGCTAGTTCCCAATGATACAGCATTCACCAACATTAATTCCAGCAGTACGAAATGAAATATGTAAATGTAAAAATGATATTTTAAAAGAACTAGCTTTGACCTAGTGTGGTGGCTCCCATTTGTAAAACCAACATTTTGGGAGGCCAAGGCAGAGGATCACTTGATGCCAGGAGTTTGAGACCAGCCTGGGCAACATAGGAAAATACCATCTCTACAAAAAAAAATAATTAAAAAAATTAGTCTGCTGTGGTGAGGTGTGCCTGTGGTCACAGCTACTTAGGAGGCTGAGATAAAAGGATTTCGTGGGTCCAGGAGTGTGAGGCTGCAGTGAGCTGTGACTGCATCAGTAAACTCTAGCCTGGAAAACAGAACAAGACTCTGTCTCAAACAACAATAAAAAAAGACAAAATGAACAACGATAAAACTAGTGTCTATCTCATCTTGGAATAACAAATGCATAAATAGCTAAGAAAAAATACAGAACAAAAGCAGTGCTAACTTTGTGTACATTAAGTTATAAGTACTATATTTCCAAACCCATTATAAAGAGTGAAATCAAATCCTTGGGTAAAATTTCTTATTAAAATGGTACTATCAAAGTATTATCTTTTTCTGACAAACAGAATTTTCCCCAAAGCTTATATTAGGTCTCATACTCAAAGATGAAATATTCCCTTTGAAGTCAGAAAGCACAAAAGCATGCCTTCCATCATTTCTTGGGTCCTGGTGAACCCATCATAGAGAGGTCCTAGTGAACACAGAAAGTGAAAAATGAAGAAAAAAAAAGAAGTCAGACAGAAACAGAACCATCATAATTTACTGGCAAGATAATTGCTTACAAGCAACAACTAAGACAATATATAATAAATTAATATAAGAGTTTCACAAGTTTTCTGGTGTAATACAGAAGTCAATATTTACAAATCAATTGCATTCCTAAGTACTAGAATAAATCATTAGAAAAACTTACAGATGAAAAAGGGGATTTTTCCTGTTATTTGTATTTTGGTTAAGGTATATGATAAGACAGTAAGAAAGGCACAGTCACAGGCCAAGAGGACCTTAATGTTTTCCTCCGTTTGATTAATAAGGACACAGAATTTTCCTTGACTTTTGGCCCCTAATTTCTCTTTACTTAGAGCATTTCTTTTAGAAATCTTGTAATTGTACCTTTTCCCCATTATGTAGAATTTATTAATATCCTCTTGCTACTTTCACAACCCAAGAATGTCTTTCTCAGGGACCTGGGGGCCATCCCTTTGAAATGTAATCCCAATCTCCCAGTTTCTGTGGGAGAGAAGAAACCTGAGGTCAGTGTGAGCTTTACTCTGGATTGTAAAACTACTTTCTATCATGAAGATAAGAGAAAATTTACTTTTACTTTGAGTAAAGTCAATTAGCAAGCACAGGTGACCTAAGATTCCCCTACTCCGACTCTTAAAAATTTTCTAGTCCTTTATTTTAGCTATGGTGAGCTCAGACTGAATTCTGGCCCCTTTCCTCTATACCATGAATAGTCTTTCTTGCATGTTTAGCTTGGACTGGTTCAATTTTTGCTTTGACATCACCCACACATTAGAGAAGAAAGAAAAATCCAGAAGTTACAGAGAGTTTAGGAAAGTAATAAGAAAGTAACACTGAAAGAATCTTCTCTTGGTCCAGGTCTCTAAGACAAGTCAGTCTTGAGCTAAGAAAAGACAAAATTCATGAACTAAAAGTGATATTTAAATTTTAAATTGAAATATACTCTACCATATTGTAATATCTGAAAGCAAGACATAATTCCTGATTTAAAATTTGTTTCTGCAGCCGCAAGTGATGGCTTCTGTACTAGGAGCTATTCAGAAAGGAAGAAAAAGGGAAATTAAACTGTTTAAAGGCAGTACTTGATTAAAAATATGGATATTTCTTAACTGTACTCTTTCTAGTTTGGTACATTTAATCAGATATTTAAATAGTTTTTAAATAATGTATACCTTTTACAGTATCAACAAGACAATAAGTACCTAAAATAACTCTAACAAAATATGTACAGGACTTCATTATAAAAGTAAATCATAATAAATATTATTAAATGATATTAAACTTTAAAAAAATGGAAAAACACACTATAAATTTTATTATGGTACAAATTATTAGTATGTTAATTATCCCTAATTAGATCTTTAATTTTTGAAATTGAAATTAAAACAAAGGTTCCCCTACCTTTATAATTTTTAATCAAAAAATATAATCCAGGTAGATAAAAGGACTAAATGTAAAAAGCCAAACTTATAAAAAAAAATAATACAGGGAACCATTTTAGTCATAACACATTAGGGATGACTTTGCAATGAAAGATATAAAAAACTACAAAGCCTATAGAAATAAGATTGGCAAAATTGACAACATTAAAAGTTAAAATGTTTAGTCAAGAAAACATGAGCAAGGTGAAATGAAAACAAGAGACTGTGAGAGCACAATTTTCATATACTCATATCATTATTTGTACACACCTACAGCATCTGCACCTGATTTCATGCCTTAAAGATCAAATTTTTTTGTTCCTATGTAAAATCAAA
This sequence comes from Cacajao melanocephalus, assembly GCA_963573385.1. NCBI lineage: Eukaryota > Metazoa > Chordata > Mammalia > Primates > Pitheciidae > Cacajao > Cacajao melanocephalus. The sequence continues at coordinate 51,490 of CAUYLG010042428.1, forward strand.
CTTCCCACTTGTACACTAAATTTTACCCCTCTTTTCCGCTAAAGAATTTGCTCTAGTAATTCTTCCTTGTGATAAAAAAAAAAATACAGCCAAATTAAATGTAAAGGAGTTTAATTGAGCAATGAAGGATTCACAAATTGCCTAGCTTACAGAATCCCAGCAGATTACAGAGACTCCAGGGGTGCTTCATGGTCAGAAAAAAAATTATAGACAAAAAAGGTAAAATGACACATAAGAATCAGAAGTGAGGTACAGAAACAGTGAGATTGGCTACAGCTTAACATTATTTGAACACAGTTTGCCTTATTTGAACACAGTTTGAATACTCAGCAGTCTGCAAGTGGTTGAAGTATGGCTGCTGGGATTGGTTAACACTCAGCTATTGCTGCAACGCATAGTATTAAGTTAGGTTTTCAATTTTGTCTGACTATTAAGCTAGCTTACAGTTTATCCACAAAGACTCAAGTACAGAAGTGTGGAGTCCTAGGCAGGCCACATTTAGTTTGCTTTAATTCTCCCTTTTTGGTAATTTTCTCAATTTCGAGAGATTGACCAAAATGTTAGCCATTAATGTGATTAGCACTATCATAAATGTACTTATATGTTTTCTTACCCTTTTGCCAGCATGCCAGGCTTCTGGGTTCCCTTTTCCTGAGGACCTCAGTGACCCAGCTTGCCACATCATTGTGCTGGGGGTCAAGCTGCATTGTAAAGGAACATTGTCTTTTTTCATTCTGGCCAAAGCAAAATACTTGTGATAAAACCTAGACATTAGCCACTCTGCTTAGCACCCAATATCAAACTGGCAAAGCTTGAATTTTCCCTCACATGGGCACCATCATCTTTAATAAATATTAAACTACAAGTTTCAGCATTTGGTTGCTGATCAAGAAAAAAAAAAAAGAGGAGGTGGAGAAAGAGAGAGTAAAGCATGGGAGGCTGAGAAAGACCTAGCCATTGCAGCAACACTGAAAAGTTCAGGTGGCTGTGACTGCTGTCATGAAGAAATTTTTTTCCAACAGTCCCATCAGCTCTCAAGCTTCCCTTTTTGGAAGACAGGAAAAGATAATGCTCCCCATGTCTCACGATCCTGTACATGCCTTATTTTACCACCCACAGTGGTCAGCAAAGGGTGCAAGACATATTATTCCAAAGAGAATACCAGTTGATATCCTGTAGTGCCAAATTCATTCTTAGCCAAGAGAGACTTTACTGAGAATGCTCATTTTTAAATGCACTTCCATGCATTGTTGTTTATTTGACACATTCCACTGTAAGTTACCTTTAATAAGATTTCACCATTTCTGTAAGACTTAGCTGCCTCCCAGGCTTAATGTATAAGCTAGAAGGAAATCAGTTTTCCAGAAATTAAAGATCCCATTTTTACCTAAAATATTGGCTTTACTCTCAGGTTCTCTTGATTAACTTAGCCAATAATTTTTTTCCTACCTAAGCTCACAAGAAAAATGAAACAAAGGGGTAGAACACAAAATCTCTGTGAATTTTCAAAAGCCAAGTTTTATAACCTTTGTGATATTACTGCTTACTACCAGTTCTTTTCTAACCCAGTCAGATGTAAGAGGCCTTTAACTGGATCCAAGCCAGTTAATTTCCAGATAAAATCCATTCCTAGACCCAGTTCAGTTTCTGTCATGACTCCAAACCTGGTATGGGTCAGAAATTTGCTCAAAGAAACTCAGAGAGCTGAAAACACAAATCCCTGGACCTCTAAAATCCGAGAGGGAGCTTACCCCAAATCTCCAGCCACTTTGAGAGATCAACGGACACAAGTGCATCCTGATCTTGCCTGTTCACTCAGCACTCCTGGGGTTTGCTAGAAGCTCCACTTTGGATCCTACTTCTGAGACCATCTGATAAAAGAAAAATTTTAGTCAATTAAATTTAAAGGAGTTTAATCTAGCAATGAAGGATTCACGAATCAGGAAGCCCTCAGAATCACAGCAGATTCACAGAGACTACAGGGGTGCCTCATGGTCAGAATAAATTTATAGACAAAAAGGTAAGGTGATATACAGGAATCGGAAGTGAGGCACAGAAACCGCAAGATGGATGACAGCTCGGCATTTGCCTTATTTGAACACAGCTTGAACAGTCAACAGCCTATGAGAAGTCAAAGTATGGCTGCTGTAATTGGCCAACACTCGGCTATTGTTACAATGCATAGTATTAATTTAGGTTTTCAATTTTGTCTGACTATTAAGCTAGGTTACAGTTCATCTACAAGTACTCAAATACACAAGTATGGAGTACTTCTCAGGCCACATTTAGTTTGTTTTAACACCTGTTTCATCTATACATCCAATTTTTTCTACTGTATCCTTTTCATTCTCTTTCATGTGTGCTGTATTTTTTATTCTAAAGTATACATTTTATCTTGAACCCATTTTCTGCATTTTCTTCCTCCCATGTTATAGCAACAATCTTTGAATGACTTTTGTATCCTCATCTGCTCTCATCTTACCTTCTCTTAAGCCCAATCCAATTAGACTTTTGCCCCACAGACACCATGTTCATGACTTCAGTGTTGTTAAATAATCATCATATTTGACTCAACAATAGCATTTGTCACTGTTGGTTGTGCTCTTTGACTTCATTCATATTCTTCAAAGTTTCCTGATTTTCCTGATGTTGGTGATTCCTCTCTGAAGCCTCTAACAACTCCCCATTTTACTCTGAGTTCATATGAATGACCTTACTTTACCTTGAAAGGTCCATAATGCTTTCAATACCCCACCAGAGACATCAACTCTTAACACCATCCGTTTTCATTTATTACCACACAAGTCATCACCGTTTTGTCTCTCCACCCCACCAGGCATGTTTCTGCCTAAAAGCCTTTGTTCCATATGGGAACATATATAGCAGACAAAATAATTGATGTTATTGTTACATGAACAGCTTCTACTATATATTTTCATTTAATTGATTATAAACCAAATGAAAACCATCAAGCACAATACTAGAAAATGGGTAAAAATATGGATACATATATCACAATAGATCTGAAACTATGAAAATACCAAAAGAAAATCTAAGGAAAACTCTTCTGGACATTGGTCTAGGCAAATAATTTATGACTAAGATCTCAAAGCAAAGAAACAAAAACAAAAATAGACAAATGGGACTAAAAAGCTTCTGCACAGCAAAAGAAATAATCAACAGAGTAAAGAGATGACCTGCAGAATGGGAGAAAAGATTTGTAAACTATGCATCTTACAGGGACTGATATCCATAATATATTATAAAAGGATCTCAAACATCAACATTAAAAATACAAATAACCCCACTGAAAAGTTGGCAAAAAATATGAATAGACATTTTTCAAAAGACATACAAATAACCAACATATGAAAAATGCTCTACATCATTAATTATTAGAGAAATACAAATTAGAACCATCATGAGATATCATCTTACCCCGGTCAGAATGACCATTATTAACAAGTCAAAAAATAACAGATGTTGGCAAGGATGTGGAGCAAAATAAATGCTTATACACTATTAGCAGAAATGTAAATTAGTACAACATCTATGGAAAACAGTAGGTAAGTTTCTCAAAGAAACAGCAATAGAACCACCATTCAGTCCAACAATTCCACTACTGGATATCTATCCAAAGAAAAAGAAATTATTATATCATAAAAATACCTGCACATATATAATTATTACAACATTATTCATAATAGCAAAAATATGGAATCAACCTGATTGTCCATCAACAGGTCACTGGATAAAGAAGATATCTCTCATATATATATATATATATATATATATATATATGCACACACACACACACACAGACGCAGACACACACACACACACACACACACACGTATGTACATACACACAATGGAATACCATTTCATCTTTAAAAAGACTCATGTCTTCTGCAGCAATATGGGTGAACTGGAGGCCCTTAAGTGAGACAGCTCAGAAACAGGAAGTCAAATACCACATGGTCTTATTTACAAATGAGAGCTAAATAATGTGTATATATGGACATAGAATGTGGAATAACAAACACCAAAGACTCAGAAGGGAAGGAGGATGGAAATGAGATGGAAATGTAATGGGACCAGTGTACATTATTTGGATGATGGTTACACTGAAATTCCAGATTTCACCATTATGCAATATGTCCATGCAACAAAACTGCACCTGTATCACTTAAATTTATGCAAATAAAACATGATTTTTGAATAAATGATTCGTATGTATTTGTATAGTTTCCAAAATTTCTTGTTATTAATTTATAGTTTTATTCCATTGGGTTAAAATATGCTTAGTCTTACTCCATAAATATATATGCCTACTACACACCCACAAAGATTTAAAAAAAGAAAAAAAAATGCATAAATCAGCAGTAAATGTATGTACAAATAAACTGCGAGTGGCAGTGTAATTCTCACAATCTTTAGTGTTATTTAATATTTTCAATCAAGAGTCTCACATTTTTAATAATGTTCTTTAAACAATTTATCATTAAATGATATATGTTAAGGAAATAAATAACTATGCAAATTTTTTAACCATGCATTTCATCACACTATTATTGTTTATTTTAATCAAACATTGGACAGTTTAATTCAGTTAATTGTTAATTTCTAAATTAATAGTAATACAAAGTCTATTTAGCAGCTCTGCAAATAGTGTTTTGAAAAATATTTAGCGTTTCACAATATGAAGTGAAAACACAGAATACAAGTGTATATGCCTATGTGTATGCACATGTGTTTGTGTATATGTATACCACAATAAAGAAATATATTTAACATTTTAATTATTATTATCTTCAAGTAGTGGGATTGGTTAGAGTTTATCTTAAAATGTGTTATCTTTTACTATATTTTAAACATTTTGTAATATGAATATTACTTGGTCTCATAATTTCATAATCAACAGTTTGTAAATTAATCTGTATTCTTTCATGTTTTTAATATTGTGTTAGAAACATGATGTAGGTGGTTCTGAACTTCAATTAAAACTAAAAGGAGAGACTGGGCATGGTGGGTCACCCTTGTAATCCCTGTATTAATGGAGGCTGAGACAAGAGGATTGCTTGAGGCTAGGAGTTTGAGACTAACCTGGGCAACATAGTGAGACCCAGTCTCTATAAACTAAAACATGAAAGAAACCCTCAAAAGCTAAAAGAAGAGAATCAAAGCAAAAAGCAACCTCATCTAGGTCAGTAGATTTGCTTATTTTAAATCTTATGGAGATGCTACATCAAAAGGTTTTAGAATAACAGTATATTTTATCAATATTTATGACATAGCACATTAATATTAACATTATGACATAACTCACTCAAGGTCATGAACGCCTTTATTTATTTAAAAGTAGTTATTGAGCCACTGGTTTATGCTCAATATTGTTTTATATGCCAAGATACAACAGTGAGCAAGACAGATGTAGTCTGTGTGTCATGGAACTTCAACACTGATGGGCCCTGGATTCAAGTTCAACTTATTTGACTAAAAGCTCCCACAGTCTTTCATGACACTAAACTGCTTCTATAAAGTATGCATTTGCTTGTAAATCTAATCTGAAGCTTTTATATTTTATCTCGTGTGTTTTCATTTGTCCTCATATAAAGTGATTGATCCACTTAGCAAAAATAACTCAGAATTTATATTCTTGGTAAATAATTCAATTAAAATCTAAATTGTGTGAATGGAATATTTCTCTTCTAGGTATCAGTTTGCTGGTGACCACCTGCTTATACTGTACCTAGAAAGCTGCCAAACAAATATATTCTTTGAAATTGGTAATAGAAAACACTTTCCAGGCTATCGCCTTCTGCATTGTGTTTCATATAGGCATCAATTTTAATGAAATAATAATGTGCATGGCACCAGAATATCATCTACCATCCAGGATCTCCAAGTATGTAACAAACATCAATTAAGTAGCATAATAGTTCTGTAAGAGAGAACATCATTATCACAATTCTGGAATTGAATGGAATATAGAACGGGGAAATAATGATGGAAACCCATTTTGAATTAAGCAGAGGAATGTAGATTGCTAAGATGAATAAGTTCAATTCATTACCTTAGTTCAAAAACTAGTAAATGTTTTCTGAAATGGGTGGGTACTGTTTTGAAAAAAAAGGAAACTCAAATTCTGACAGAGATGAACATCTCCTCTCTTTGCTTAATTCAGGATATAAATTCTCTGCAATAATTTTATTGGCATAAAAGAGGTTTTTAACACCCATTTTTAGACTACATTCTAGTCTGGGCAATAGAACAAGAATCTCGTTCTCTCTCCTTCTTTCTCTTCTTCTTTCTCTCTTAAATTCTTTTTTTTCTTTCTTTCACTCTTTCTTTCTTTCCTCTCTTTTTCTTTCTTTCTATAAAAATAAAAAATAAAAAATAAAATAAAAATTAGGCTTGGTTGGCAATTTAAGAAAACTGAAAGTACTATCTTTAAAGTAACAAAAAAGCCTCTAGTGCAAAATTAGTCCTATCAGGAAAGATGATTGTACTAAAAATAGAGGTGACTAGTTGAAAGAAATACACAAATCAATTAATTAAAAATATAACTTGAAAATGACTCAATATTTATAATATTCTGTGGTAAACTATGAGATATTTGCTTGTGAAACATGGCACACTTTAAAATCTGATATATGGAGCAAAGTATACATTGTCATCAAAGGAGGTTACTTACCAATAAATGAAAAAATAAAATAGAAGTATGCTAGTTTAATAAAAATTTTCTGTGTAAAATTAGACTCTAATGGTTGGGTGCGGTGGCTCATGCCTGTAATCCCAGCACTTTGGGAGGCCGAGGCGGGTGGATCATGAGGTCAGGTGATCCAGACCATCCTGGCCAACATGGTGAAACCCTGTCTTTACTAAAATTACAAAAAAATTAGTTGGGCATGATGGTGCACACCTGTAGTTCCTGCTACTCGGGAGGCTGAGGCAGGAGAATTGCTTGAACCCAGGAGGTAGAGAGTGCAGTGAGCTGAGATCTCGCCACTGCACTACAGCCTGAGCGACAGTGCGAGACTCCCTCTCAAAAAAAAAGAAACATTAGGATCTAATTACTGGAATAAAAAATTATTTAATCATTTTCAATTTGACATGGTGACATTGGATTTTTCAGTATCCAAGTCAATGATATTCCTTATCTCAAATAGACAGGGTCAAAGACAGAATGTCAGTACATTATCTGGACCCAGTGAATCTATTTATAAGAAAAGGTGTCTCATTTTGTTTATTATGAAGTTATGCTGTGCTAATTTTAATAGTGGCTGGATTTTGTACATTTCCACTATTTAAAAGATTTTGAACATTTAACTGATTTGGAATTGGAAATACTTTTCAAAGGTGAAGCTGTGAAGAGACATGAGAGTTAAGGGGCTTATGTTTTGCTCAGGTAATATATTACAGTTGTACTATGACAGCTCTCATAATTTGGAGAAATATATTGTGTTTGTATGAAAGCTGGTTTTAGAATTACTTTAATCCTTTTAAGCACAAGTGAATGAAAAATGCTGAATGAAGATGAGATCGGTCATTAAGCTATGAAATATGCAGAGGATGTTCTAATGCATTTCTGCATTTGGATTATCTCATCCATAAAAAATAGTTTCACAGTTATTTTGATTTCCTTTTCAAAAATGCTTGACAGCTTCATGCACTGTTAATATATGAGTTCTTGGGGAATGTGCATGTTTGCTCAGTTATAATGTAATAAAGTTAAGATCATCCTATTAAAAATTAATTTAAATAACTGGGAATTCTGAACTCTTTAATATGTCGTCCTAATCTTCCAAAAAGAGAAGTGTTAATGTTTCAAAGTGTTGCTCATAAAGCTGGAAGAGCAAGTTGCTTTTTACTTAAAAGTTAAATTTCTTAAAATTCATGCAACCACTATCTTTTATAAATCATTTTCCTAAAACTGTATCTCACCTATATTCATTCTTATTTAATTATTCTTAATTTACCTAAAACAGTTCACATACAGATTTATTATTTTAGGTGATATATGTGCACTCCGTGTTCTTTCCCCATTCTTCTTGCCTAGAATGGTGAGAGCCAGCTTGATCTTGGAAGCCCTGTGTTGAAGAGAAATAGTTAGTGTTAGTGTGAGATTCCACATAACTGCTTGACTCTAGAACCATTTTCTTCACCCTTGCCACCCCACCCTGCCACCATATATAAATGTATCTTTTCTCACTGATCTATACTATCTTCCCTGGATAGAGACATTCTCTCTTAATTAGGAAATACGTATATATGTGTGCATATATATGTGTGTGTATATATATGTGTATATATATGTATGTATATATATGTGTGTATACATATATATATATATATATATTGCTCATGTCTTGAAATTTGGTTAAAAATGTAAAAAGACATGTATATTTTTTCTCATCTTAACATTTTTCTAAATGTATCTCTGTATCTTTGTTACAACAGCTTAGCTCACCTTAACTCATAATCTTGCAATTCTCATTCTACACATATGAAACATTCTTTTACAGGTAAACACAGCTTTGTAGACCGTTCATATGATTTACTTACTTACTGATTAGTTAAACTGCTTTGATAAGGTCAAAAATTAATTATATGTTGATTTCTACTTCACAGCTAAGAATATTTTGAATTTGTGCAAGAAAAACTGTAAGTACTAGTGATACCATTCATGCCTAAAAATGTTTTATTTTAATGAAGAGTTACTTTAAAGTACTCCTTTTTGCTTGAAGTGTCTTGCCATTTTTAATATTTCAAATATGAAATCAAATTCTCATAATACTTCTCTATAAACCTTAAAATACTGATTCCAAGTGAAAATAATCTAATTTGGAGCTCTTTTCTACCTCAAAACATTTTAGGTAACTATGGTAGACTTTAGTGCTTTCTCCTGAAGCAAGTTTCTAAAAGATTTTTACATAAAATTTTAAACATTAAAAAAATGTAAAACCTATTAATAAGACACAGCACTATATATTATTAAAATTTCTTTGTACCCAATTGGAAGATTATTAATACTGGTCACAATTCTAATGATACAAAAAATTTCCCAAGATATCTGGAGGAGCTCTGATTTATCAAGCAGTTTATATTATGCCATGGGCATTCAAAGGCAAGGTCTCTGGCAGCCTTTGATCTAGAGCTCTGCATATAAAGGAGTCCTAAGCATTTTCACTATGTAAGCTGAGGCAAATTACGTCCTATTTCACTATCTTACTTTTTGTATGGATGAACAAAAAGAAAAAAAGTTCACAAAAATTATTGATAGGGATTTTCTGTCAAAAAGGCGCTTTATAAAGGTTCAGTTTCTTCCAAAAAGAATTTTAACACTATTTATCTTGAAATAAGCCTTTCTATGATGTAAACTTTATTGCTTTTCTCTTAATTCAATTGTTACTTGTTTGTTCAGTGTAACATTTTATAATTCATTTAAATCTACTTTCACGGTATCCAAGTACGTCAGGAATTTCTTCTGTTCTGTTCAACTGTACTTAGGATCAAAGTGTCTTGGTGCCTATAGATGTGTCCCAGGATCTGGAAGCTATTTTTCTTTATTCAGAAAAGATAGCTACAAGAATATCTGAATAGGAGTAAAGTAGTCTGTGTTTTAATAATCTGTTCACGGAATCAACCATCTATTATCAAATACATGTGAAAAATCCTAAGTCAAGTGCTATCTCAACTTGAAATTGCCCTGAACTCTAAAAAATATATCTTCATACAACATACATGCATATATACATACAAATTACCAAAAACGCTCAGAAACCAAAGTTTAAACTATTAGCAGATACTTTAAATACATTTTGTGTGTATTAAAAAAATTAAAAATACATAGTATAATGATTTATTATAAGCTTCAGAAATAGAATAAAGATGTGAGGAGATATTACTTACATATTATAGGTTGCCACAGTCATTGAAACTATGTGAACTAAGTTGTATTTTTTGGAAACAGAGTCTGATTCTACTTCCAAGTGGCAGACTGGGCATACCCATTTATCTCTTCTTCCCATGTAATTTCAACTTAATGTCATTGAATTAGCAGAAAATATATTTATTTTAAAATAAGTAATAGCAATAAAACAAGAAATTAAAAGGGTAACAAATACTGATACAAATGTGTACTTTTTGGGAAGTAAAAAACATGAGACCATATTTGAGAAAAAAAACAAATTGAAAAAATAAGTAAAAAAAGGCATTATATAAAACTGCTGCAAAGATGAGAACAGACTTTGCCACAGAAGCTGCTGAGAAACTCCAAGTTTAGAATCAACAAAGAGTGAGCTGTAGCAAGACCATATCAGTCCTTAATTGAAGAACTGCTTGAGAAATAAATCAACCACTCATGGCTATAGAAGTGAGTGGGTAGCTATGATTTCCTCTACATAAACTCCTAAACTCAAAGCAGTGGGAACTTGGGAACTTCTTTCATAGTTATTGGGATCAGAGAGAGAAACAGAGTAGCTAGCTTAATATAAAACTACATTTTCACAATAAATATGTAGGAAGAATAAGAAGAAAGAATTCAGCTCCACTTAAGATTGAAACATACTACAATGTTTATACCCCAAGTAGAGCTGTTCTGAGTTTGGTCATTATGGGGCTTTATATCTGGCTCCGTGTTCTCATAACATGAAGGAAAATTGGCCAGTCAGCCAAAGTGACACATTTAAAAGTGTTATTAGAAGAATAATGTACAAGTGTTTTGAGGGACCATTTGTACTTCTGGGTATCTACTCTGAAGAAGCACCTGGATGTATGCACATGTATAAATGCACATGGATATTGATTTTAATATTTATAATGCAGAAAATTGAAACAATCCAACTGTTTGTCAATGAGACAGTGAGAAGTTGAGAAAAAAAAATAAAATCCTAAACTCCCAAACTGACTGAATAGATGCTGTCTTGGCTAAGAAGACCCCAGAAACACTTTAAACCTTGAGTTCTCAACCATGATAGGATGGGAGGTTGGACATGCTTTGCTATAACCCCTCTCATTTGTGACTTAGACAAAACTGATCAGCATTGATGTTAAAATAGGGGACATAAGACTGACAGAACAGACTCATTATGGCAATAAGATACCAAATTATAAAGATCTAAGGTCATATTTGCCAAAGTTTTAGTTATGCACCCCTACACTTAAAGAATAAACTCTTGTTCTGCCACAAGACTTTTTCTTTTTCTTTAGCAGCTAAATAAGCACTAGCCTCCAGATAAGCAACATTAAAGCAATTGCAGCTCATTGACCACCAGACACTGACTAATAAATTCCCTATTCTTCAGGCCATTACTACAGCTTTGACTGAACAGGAGACTGATTCAAGCAACTTTTGGCTGATAAGGGACCACCAACCATGGACTGTTCTGGCCAGTTTACAGAGGTTGTGCATTGAGTGACTTCCGGTCTTTACTTCTCTTTTAGATGTATAGGGCCTAATTGTAACACATTTAAATTTTACATCTCCACCCCAAAGAAAACCTGGATCATATGTAACATACATGTTTATTCAGTATCCATATGTTAAGACTACCTCATAAATGAATAGGTATGTGTAGCTAATCTCACTGGGAATAGATCTCAGCTTCTCCTTTTTTCTCTGAAGTGCCTGCTTTTAACTTCAGCTGGAGGCTGCAGGTTGTAACCCTCAAAAGAAATAAAGCTCTTCTTTCTAAGTTTATAAAGCTTATGATTTTTCAGTTAACATCAACAATAAAAAAGTATAATATATTCCTACAAATTGATATTGTATTGTCGTTAGAAGTCATGTTGCATGAACATGCAAATCAGAACACTGGAAGTACTCTTTATCTTGATTGGAAGGTTGAGTACATGAGTGTTAGTTATTTCATTATTAGAGTTACAGTAATTATACCTCAAAAATACTGTATAAAGAAATAATAATTACTGATACGAAAAGGTCTTTACTACTGTTAGAAAGTAGCAAATTTCAGAACACCAATGCCTATAAAAAAATCCAACTTAAAACACAAAATGTTAATTTTGTGAAATATACATTTGACCATAGTCCTTATTTTTTGGCATACAGTTCCTAAAACTCTTGGAATCTCCAGAAACATAAGAGCATTTTCTTATGCTAATAACACAACTGGTGGTGGAGGGCCCCTAGATAACTTCAGGATGGAGACTAGGGACCAGAAAAACCAAGGTTGGATTAGAGCATTGGAACTTTTACCTTTACCACCCCACCTAACCTCCATGGAGAAGAACGAGGGCTGAAGGTTAAGTTGATTACCAGGTGCCAAAGATTTAATTAGTCAAGTTTCCAATTTTTTTTTTTTAACTGTGCTCTAGGAGCTTCTAGATAGCTGAATAAGTGGAGGTTCCTGGATGGTGGCAAGCCCTGAGAGGCCATGGAAGCTTCACACTCCTTGCCATATACCCAACACTATGCATCGCTTTCATCTGGCCACTTATCTGTATCTTTTGTAATATCTCTTATAATAAGCCAGTAAACATAGTGTTTCCCTGAGTTTTGCAAGCTGCTTTAGCAAATTAATCAAATCCAAGAAGAGGGTCATGGGAATCCTGATTCAAAACTGGTCGGTCAGAAGTACAAGTCACAACCCATGCTTTTGACTGGCATCTGATGTTGGGGCCAGTCTTGCAAGACTGAACCCTCAGCCTTTGGGATCTGACACTATCTAAAGGTAGATAGTGTTGGAATAGAATTGAATTAGAGGACAGCCAGCTGGTGTCCACTGCAGAATTGCTTACTTGGTGGGTGGGGAAAAAACCTTCACACATCTGGTGTCAGAAGCATTCTGTGCTATATTGAGTGACTGTGAAAACAGAGAGAAGGAAAAGTAAAACACATTTTTTTCATATCTCTGTAAGCAGACATATATTCATGCAGTTATACACATAAAGAAGTATGTTTGTATATGAATATAGTTGTGTGCATTTATGATGGTGGCTGTATTTTTAACTCACACTTAATTCATATTGTTGTTGTCAGGAGTTATAGCTCAGAAGGGATTAAAACTTTGAAGGAGTTTTGAAAGAGAGGCCTTTTCTTCTTGACAAATACCCTGCATTACAGTTTGGACTTCTCATAAGCATTACTTATTAGGAATTTCCAAAACCAACAATCATGACAATAGTAACAAGTAACCACACAAGGTGAACGAAGTATTGAAATAGGAACTTTATTCAATATTTCCTATGTGATAACTGATATTCACATCTCTGAAACATGTATCTAAAATTAAACCTCCAAACTAGGGTGCACCTTCCCAACATGAATTCGCATTGCTATTAATCTACAAATATGATAAGATACAATGGGAGATATATGGTGACTTCTATTTTTTCCTGCTGGATACTTCCATTCATGAAATGGGTGCTAGGAAACAACAGAAGCAGGAAGTAACATGCACAAAGATGCTATAAAAAACTAAACATTAAGATAGATATCATACAGCAGAGTCCAGAAAATGTCTCTGGAGCTGCTTTTATTGTATCATATTATTTAATATTTTACTGTCTGATCCACCCCAGTTACAAGGCATGTGCACATTTCCGTTATTGTAATTGGTTTGTCATTTTCAGGCACAAGAGTTTTACTGGGCAAATAACAGAATAAAGTACCTCCAACACTTAAAACTTACAGGGAAACCATCATGAATTTTGTTGGGATGTCTAACGACACTGAAATAACAGACTCTATGCAAAAATATTTCATATGTTTTTAGAGTTGAACAGAAATGGGAATGCTTACAATGGCCAAGTAGGAGCAAAACAGTACTAAGACTGCATATCTAGATCTATATCTAGATCCAACTATTTATCTATATGCTAGAGTGCTAAAGATGAGCAAACAAATTTGAAATTTTGCCTATCCCAATAAGCTGGGGTGATGACTATTCTGATATGAGTACTTACAGTGATTAATCACTGATTCTCACACATGGCTACTCATTAGAATTCTCTATATGGTTTCAAAGAACTATCAATGCCTGGGCCCCTTTCCCAGAGAATATGGTTTAATTTGTATTGTGTGTGACCTGAGAAGCAGGAGTATTAAAAGCCTCTCAAGTGATACTAATATGCAATACATTTTAGTAACCAATAATTAACAAATCATTCCCAAGTTGAAATACACTCAATTAGCAAGCAATCTTCTTTTAGCAGAAGATAATGAAATAAAACTCACTTACATATAATTGACAAAATATTGCTTTAGAAGTGTTTTATGTGTTTCATATTACAGATTAGGTGTTTGTTACATAGATATATAATTTAATAGATTAATTGTTAAAAGGTGAGTGCAGGGAACCATGTTTCCATGTTGCCTAACTAAATGATTTGCTAAAGCAGCTAGAGTCCTTAAGAAGAATGAAGATTATCACTCTCAATCAATGGGTTTGTCTCCTTCTATCTTAGTTTTTTGGTATTATCTACTCTGGCTCAAAGATACATGACAGGCACATGAGCTGATACAGAGAATGTGAATTTTTAGGTTCTGCTTCCAGATAGACTAGCTTGGGTCCTATATCATGACTGAACCATGCAAATGACAAAAGAGAATGTCTGCAAAGTGTCTATGAAACATTCCTGGTAACCTCACATTCACATTAACGTGAAGATATGAGAGATCTTGCATTATCTTTGCAGAGTTCTAGATGATGTTTGGCCCTTCTGAGAAGTGCTAATAAGAAACAGTCCTATGCCTCCAGAAACCAGTCAACAATGAGGTGACATGCAGACAAGCATGTCTGATGACCAAGCTTTCTAAATATTTTATACCAGAGAGAGGGGCTGATTCCCATTTTTGAGCCAGAATGAAGCCTAGTCTTGCTTATTCTCCAGCCAGCATCATTTTGTGCCCAACCACAAAGATTTATATCCATGATGGAAGAACTAAACCCACAGGGGTAAAGATAATCTTATCCTGTCAAAGCCAAATGCAGATAAGCTGATTATTATGTAGGGTTTGAAACAAGAGAAACTGGAAAACAGAACACTAAACATCTCTTATTATCAGCAAATGTGCACGGCAGCTGCTGGTAATCACCAATCACAACAAGCAGATCAACAGAAAAAAGAAAAATATTGTGGATGCACCCAAATTTTAAATCTTGGCATCTAACTGAATTTAGCACAGAGGATCAGTGTGAATTCAAATATATGTGAATCACAGTAATCATGTGAAGTGCTAAATCACACATTGCATGATTTATTCAAGATACCGAAAACACTGTACTCAGGGTACCCTAAGTTCTACCAGGCTTTTTAGGGTCAAACTTCTAAAGAGTCACATTACACACACCTCCCCCCCCACACTTACAGTCTGTCCCAACAATCTACTATGTTACAGCAGCATATAGTAATGATTATATTAAACAAAAACCAAACATTTGGCTTTGTCAATCAAAGTTACTGCCAAGAACTTTCATAAAAACTGATTAAACAAAACGTCAATTCAAAACACTACATTTGTGTATGTGTGAGTATATACATGCACACACACAAATATCCAACCAGAAAATTTCATATTTCATATTTATCAAACCTATCAATAGGCCCAATCTCATAGAGATTATTAAACAATTAAGATAAACACAGAGAAGAGTAAGCACAATAAAAGTAGTATATGATGTGTAAGATTATTACACGTTACAGGGGGTCAGAAGGGACATTTGAATTGGAAATTTTAGAGAAGGCATCTTGAAGTATGTAGTCATAAAATGCATGATGAAAAATGGCAGATTTGGATAGATGGAAAAGAAATGTGAGATGCTTGAAATTTGGAATTTCTAGGGAGAAGCAATAGCATATGCAAAGAATGGAGACAATAGTATATGTATGGAAATAAGAGTTAGAAGGGCAAGACGGAGTAATTCATCTCTCAACTTGACAGAATTAAAGACAGTGTAATAAATCTTTTGTTGGAAGACTTCATTGGGGGTTGAAGCTCATCTTGGGTAATGACAATTTAGCAGCAACTGCTAGATCTTGGAGTGAGGACTACTGGAAGGAGAACGTGGTAACATTGTTGACCTGTATTCAGGGGAAAGTGTTGTACCATCTTGCTTCCTTCTTTTCCAGGGGAAGTGAGCTCTGCTGACATTGCCCTTTCATTGTTTCCTGTTGGCCCCAGGAGTAAGATTTGTGCCTTCTTCCCCAGATTGCATGCTTTTGTGTGTGTGTGTGTGTTAAAATGCTGCCAACTAATAATGTTGACTTGCCCTGGGGATACCCGAACCTGTGATGGCACCAAGTCCATGGAAACTACCAAAGACATTGTTGATGAGAGGAAACGCCAACTTCTGATTGAGTGATACTTTGTTCCCAAGGAGTTTTTAAGTTTGGAAATTACTGTGAATAATGATGATAATGATAATAATGAAATATGACTGCATGCTGCCAAAGAATGAAAATATTGATTGCAGTTTGGAAACAAAAGCCAGTTAAGAAGGTTAGAAATGAGCAAACACTATAGGCATCTGTTTTACAAAGGTAATGAGATATGTTGCTTACTATCATTACTTAATATCAAGCTCTCACGATCCTTTCCTGGACACACTGGCTCATGTCTGCCATACCAGCATTTTGGAAGGCTGAGGCAGGAGTTTGAGATCAGTCCAGGATATTTAGTGAGATTATCTCTAACAAATGAAAAAAAAAAAGACCTCACAACCCATTAAAATTAATTTAGATGCTATGGTATCAAGGCTCAGAACTCTTTTCCTAGACTTCAAATTTTCCAGTATGTTTTATCTAAAATTTCATTGTATTGTATTTCACTTTAAGTTAATATCCATTTTGACTTAATTTTTTTATATGTGAAATTTAGAATGTTTTGTTTTTCTGTCATAGGATGTTTAATTGCTACAGCATCATTCGTTGAAATGTCTTTACTTCATTGAATTGCTTTTAACCCTTATCAAAAATCAGTTGGATATATTTGCACATATATTCTGGTTCTCTGTTCTGTTCCACTGGGCTATGTGTCTACCCCTCTGCCAATATCACGCTGTCTTGATAACATAGATATATAGGAAACCTTTGTATTAGGTTGAGTGATTCTTCCCATTATATTTTTCTGTGGAAAAACATTGCTATTCCAGGGCCTATAACTTTTAATATAAATTTTAAAATAAGCTTGTCTATGTCTACAAAAATATTGCTGGGATTTTGCCAGAAATTCTAATCATTCTATATATCAATTTAAGAAGAATTTTCTTTTTTTCTATATTAAGTTTTCTAATTCATAAATAGGGTATGTCTCTGCATCCATTTAGGACTTCCTCGATTTATTTCACCACTAAGTATAAAAGGCCAGTCCCAAAGTGTATATACACATTAATTCTGTTGATATTCTTGAAATGAAAAAAGAAATGGAGGACAGATAAGTGGTTACTAGTTGTTAAATACAGGGCAGAATTGGCGGCTGAGGAAATCAACTATTGGATGTGGTTATAAATGTCAATCTGAGAAAAGTCTGTGGTAATGGAACTGTTCTTTATTTTGACTGTGGTGCTGGACACACAACCTGCACATGCTGAAATTGCATGGAACTAAATACACACTCACATACACACAGAGTGAAAGTAAATCTGGGTGCATGCGGCTAAGATTGGTAGGTTTTATCCATGTTAATATCATAGTTTTGATATATGCTATAGTTTTTCATGTTGTTATCATATGCAGAAATTGGATCAGGGGCACAGTGATCATTGCCTTATTTCTTACTTCTGTGTATGAATCCACAATGATTTCAAACTAAAAGGTGCACTTAAAAGGAAGTAGAACACAATGTGATATGTGCTAAGATAAAAGGAAAAACAGGTTGTAATGGAAGCACATAGTGGAATTATAAAATATAGACTGGTAAGCCAGGTGATTGAGTAGAAATTAGCCAATTAGCAAGAAGATTAAAAAAAAACCCAGGCAGAAAGATCAAATTTTGCAAACAGTGTATCCTAGAATATGCTCTTTCTATTGTAAACAATTTAGGATGTTTTTCAGGTAAGAAAAAAAGAAATCTTATTGGAGTGAAAGTTAGTGACCAATGTCTTAAGGAATATGTAATGACATTAATGTTTGTGGATGCAAACCATAAAGCTACGTGAAGTTCTTCAAAATACGTATCTGTAGACATTAAGATCATACAATGTCAGTGTAGTGAATGTCACTGATAAAGCTAAAACTGGAGACACAGACAACATAAATAGCTACAAAAATCCAAGTGAAATTGAAGACAAAGTGTTTGTCACAAAATAGCAATTGGACAAATATTTGTTGAATGTAAAAGATGGTGACAGTAGAGAGGGTAAGGAGCCTTAAATATCAATTATAGATGATGGTAAACAAAGTAATCAAGATGACTCCAAGATTTCTTCTTGGGAAAATTCAGGAACAGGTAACTCCAGGGTTACAGGTTAATTGTACCATCTATTTTTATATAAACACAAACAGGTGTTAGCTTGTAGCTGTCTTCCTTCTTTCTCTTTTCTCCAATGAGATACTGTAATCCACCTTCTGTTAGAAAAACATTGAGTGGACAGTGACGATTACCAGCAGACAAGACATGTAATTTCAATTATTTTCATTTCTTTTTTCATGCTACACCCTTCAACCACAGTGTGGTTGTATTATGCATTTTGATTTCACTTTGGAGAGAAGCGTCGCTACATGTTTTCCCCAAATATTCAAATGTGGTCACACTAGACTTAAAAATGATAATATTGAACTAAACTACATAAGCAGTGATCCTCAAAGATTTGCAGTATCTTTGAAGCTGCCCATAGGTGGCAAAAACACTCATTTTCACTTCAAGATAACACATTGTATTTCTTTTATGATATCCCTGCAGTGGTGAAAATGAAAATTATTGACTCAGTGGATCCTACCTACCATGCTTTTAATCACTGGATTGCTATTAATTGATTTCTGTAGGCATGAGCCAGGAGATCCCAGGACAGCACTTATTAGACATCTCTCACACTCCTAATTTAATGATTTTGATGCATATTAGAGAGAGTTTTTAGACTGAAATGTTTGGGTTTTATGACAGATACGTTTGTCTGGAACAAAAAAAGTCAGTTAGTTTAAACCATGAAGTAGTAAGTTGACTTTTGGAATGATAAAGGCAGATTATTCTTTCCACATAGTCTTTATCATAAATAAATAATTTAAAATTATGCATTCAAATATACATTCTAGTCACCTTGCAAGTGTGTGCAGAAAGTTTTGATTACTTTGAAAATTCATCTAGATTTGATTTCTCAAATACCTTGCTACCTTATCCAATATATCTAGAGCAAATATTCTATTTTGAAAAAAATATAATAATACACACCGAATATTTAGAATCCAGAAGCTACGCATATGAATTTCTTTCTTTGTTTGTCTTTTCAAAATTTGTAGCTGGCAATGAAATGCACGAGATTAGATATTACATAAAATTATAATTTAGAAGAAAAATGTATATGATATATGCAAAATAATAGAAGGCTTAGGCTGACAGGCACATATTTATGGATATATTTAAACAGTGAACTTATGTCTGCTTTAACTCAACAAAACTGGGGGACTACTATCTAACACGTTAGAAATTTTGACTGATTTTGCCCTTTTTCTTAATAGACTATTACAGTAGTAGACAAAGGAAGAAATAAAGTATCCAGATAATCGATCTGCATCATATTGAAAAGGTCAAAACAGAATGGTACATTACTACTGTCAGAAACATATAAAACATTAACATTTCTGTCCCATAGTCTCATCACATAAATTGTACTGGGAACAGATGAAGACACAATATCTGTCCATTCTCATGACCAAAATAGCTATTAAACTGGAAACAGAATGGCAGAAATCTAATCTCAGGAGAGATGCTGGCTGAAGAAAATACACTGAAATTCTTTATTTTATAGGATCTGTGTTCTCACCCAAGCCATCTTGTAAGTACTCAGATATTTTTCCACAAGAAACACTTAAATCAACATATAGGTACACATGATTTGCCAAATAACATCTTTGTTAGAAACAGACCAATGCATAAAGAAAAGCCAATTAATAAATTTGATATTTTTATCAAAATTTATAACATAAAATAAATAAATAAGAACAATTAAGAATTAAATTGTGCATATGATTAAATTTATGCTGTATAGGAAATTGAAGGAAATTTGTACATACATGTAAATATTCTATGAAAAGCTTCACATTTAATTAAGGTATTTTTGAACATTCCTTATATGTCTGATAGCTATATAATTATGTTATTTATAAATAATTGTGAAAAGTGTTTCTTATTGTGTATTAACAAAAAGTAAAGTTTGTATTTTATTTTGTGGGATTCAAAAAATCACAGGATGTGAACAGTTGTGTATACACTTGAACACATGCCAGGCCATGAATTCTATTCCTTATTTAATACGCTCATGAGACAAAGCTGGTTCTTTAACAGAGCATTTTTAACAGAGAGATGAATTCTAGCAAGCATTACAAATCTGAGACTCTTCTAAGCTTTGAAGAGAACTTGTGTTCCTTTTCTGCCTCCTTGCAGTTTAGCTTGTTAAAATTTATGTAGCAAACCTCTTATCATAACTTCTATATCTGAGGAAAGTCAGTAATGATAATTGTACTGGAGCCTTCTTTGTTGTTTTAAAACACCCTTACTTTGGGGGAAAAATCCATATTATATATCACACTCAGTATAATTGCCAAAACCAAAATAATTATGGGAATGAAAACTTTCAGGTAAGTTTTTATATTGGAAAAAATGATTATATTGTAACCTGACGTTAAAAATCAAATTTAAATCAATAAATATTTGCATGTGCATTAAGTACAACACAGTTTGTTTTAAAATACATAGCTAATAGCTAATAGCAAACACTCCCAAGGAGTTTACAATCTAATAACTAATAACAAACACTCCCAAAGAGTTTATAATACAGCATAAACTGAATATAAAATAAAATAAATAGATATCATGCAGATAATAACATATAGAATTCCATAAATATTACAAAAGAGATTTAAAATGCAGTGAGGAAGATTAGAGAAAAAATAGATTAATATGGATAAAATACCAGGAAAGGTTTCATGGAGGGAGTGATAGAGTATAACAAGGAGAAATTTCAGAGGGAAATTTTTGAGGTGGATATTTCAAATAAGGAAATAAAAAAAGAAGCGTGCAAGAAGGGAAGTGTGGTGTGTGAGGAAATTTTAAGCAATAGAGGTTTATTAGAAAGAAAACAGTTTAAGTACCTAAAGAAGTACTGGGATATGCAGGCTGAAAATATGATGAGCATATTGCAAATAATTTGAATGTCAAGTGGAATAGGTTAGATTTTACTTAAAAGAAAATAGAGCAACAGAGTTTTTGAATAAATATATGAACAAGAAAATTTAATTCTGTGTATTAGAGTTCTCCAGAGAAATAGATTCAATAGGATCTACTTAGATATAGATCTAGATGTATAGATTTATTATGGAAATAAATGCTCATGCATTTATGGAAGCAGAGAAGTCCCATTATCTGCAGTCTGCAACTTGGAGAACAGGAAATCTGACAGCGTAATTCAGGACTGAGAACCGGAGTTGAAGGGCTGACAACCTATGTCAAGGTGTGGCAATGGTGTAAGTCCTGAGTCCAAAGGTCTAAGAACCAGAAACACTGATGTGTGAGGGCAGAAGAAGATGGATGTCACAGCTGAAATAAAATGAATTTGCCCTTTCTCTGCATTTTTGTTCTATTCCAGTTTTCACTGGATTGGAGGATGCCCACTCACTTTGATGAGGGTGATCTTCTATACTTAGTCTACTGATTCAAATCCTAATGTCTTTCAGAAACACCTTCACAGACATACCCAGAAAGACTATCTAGGCATTTCTTAGCCCAGTCAAGATGACACACAAAATTAATCATCACCTTTTGAAAAGCATACAGAATGAATCATGTGAGCCACATTTCCAACTAATTTATTTTTCAAAGGCCTTTATGTAAATTAAAAATTAATCCTATCATTCAATGATACTGAGTCCTAACTTTGATATCATCATTTGACTTTATACATAAACCTTACATGAATTTATTTTTAGAGTTTGGTATATTGTTTCAAACTCATATAGGAAGAAAAATGTGTTTTCTAAATGGTCAAAAGAATAAAGTATATAGAGATTATTAAATGAATTTGAAGAGTGTTATAATTGTCTAATCAAGTAAAAATTAAGTATGAAATAGGACAGGGTAGTGGTAATGAATACAAAGAATTGAATTTAAGAAAAAAATAAAGAAACGATCAAAGTTAATCCTAATGTTTTGATCTGGAGGACTGAAAAAAAAAACCCATTCAAAAGTGAGCAAAGGATATAAACAGACACTTTTCAAAAGAAGAGATATATGAGGCCAACAAACATATGAAAAAATGCTCATCTCTGGTTATTAGAGAAATGCAAATCAAAACCATCTTGAGATACCATCTCACACCAGTTAGAATGGCAATCATTAAAAAATCTGGAGACAACAGATGCTGGAGAGGAGGTGGAGAAACAGGAACATGTTTTCACTGCTGGTGGGAGTGTAAATTATTTCAACCATTGTGAAAGACAGTGTGGTGATTCCTCAAGGACCTAGAAATAGAAATTCCATTTGACCCAGAAATCCCATTACTGGGTATACACCCAAATGATTATAAATCATTCTATTATAAAGACACATGCACATGTATGTTCATTGCAGCACTGTTCACAGTAGCAAAGACCTGGAACCAACCCAAATGCCCATGGATGATACACTGGACAAGGAAAATGTGGCACATATACACCATGGAATACTATGTAGCCATATAAAAGGATGAGTTCCTGTCCTTTGTAGGGACATGGATGAATCTGGAAACCTTCATTCTCAGTTAACTTACACAAGAACAGAAAATCAAACACCACATGTTCTCACTCACAGGTGGGTGTTGAACAACGAGAACACATGGACACAGGGAGGATAGCATCACACACTGGGGTCTGTTGTGGGGGAATAGGGGAGGGACTATGAGGGTGGAGAAGTTGGGGAGGGATAACATGGAGAGAAATGCCAGATTTAGGTGACAGCGGGATGGAGGCAGCAAACCACATTACCATGTGTGTACCTGTGCAACAATCCTGCATGATCTGCACATGTATCCCAGAACCCAAAGTACAATTTTTAAAAAAAAGAATGGAGAATAAGCAAATTATATACAAATGTTAAGAGAAAGCAGCTTAAGGTGAGTGGGGGCACTGCTGTTGAGAAACGTTATTAAATTTCACCTGTGAAACACTGAGTTGAAGTTAGGCATCATAAAGTCACAATCATGAGGGAAGAACTGTGAGAAGAGGTAATAACTAGAAGTGAAGTTTTGTCAATCATCAACGATATAGACATGATTAAAACAATGGAACGAAATATTGATAAAGAAATAAAGTTATAAATATAAGAAGACAAATAGAAGAATAATTTGAAAAGACCCTGTTTAAATGAAAGAAGGTAGGCAAGATAAACAAAGTAAGGAACAAAGATATTTGGAATGATGATGGTAATTCAGATGATATTGCCACTCATGAAGACGGAAATTATAGCGTCTGATTTAACTCTTACTATTTGCTAATCATTGTGATAGTTGTTTTTAATATTTTTCAGATTTAATCTTCAGAAAATATCTGTGAGATCTATTTTTTTTTATTTTTAAATATAAAAAAGTGATGATGCTCAGAGATTTTTTTTTAAAGGGGCAGCCCTAGGATTTTTTAAACTTGAGAATTTTAGAGTTTAACCTTAATAAATATTTCCTCTGATATTAAAAAATCAAGAAAAGAGATAAATTCAAGAAGGGTGAAATCTACTCTGGCTACTATACAATCTGTCAACTGTAGGTAGAGGATATAGGCTTTCTGATTTTGAGTAAGATAGGCTATGAAAGAAATAAAAGTGGGAGAAAGAGTTCTGCTGCAAACTAATATGTAGTAACAGAGACAGAATTAACCACTAGATTGAAAAAAAAAAAAAGAAAAACAGAAAAAGTATACGTGAAATAATAACCAGGCAATGAAGGATAGTGATACTTGAGATGCAGAAAATACACAAGGTAAGCCCCATTACTGCCCAGGTTATTTCCTGTAAATAATTTACAGGCCATCATGCAGTGAGAAGAAACTCAGGAAGGGTCCTTTGCATTGCAATGGAGCTAAGATTCCAGGGCAGGGGGAATGGAGGCTGGAGTTCACAGGGCAGAGAACTGGAGGGGAGAGGACTTCACAGAATGCAAGGGCCACAGAACTGCAGTGGGTCAGCCTTGAGTTTTCAGCTAACTGCCCAGTACGTGAACGTGAAAAAATGACTTGAGGCCAAGACAGAACTTCCCAAAAGGATTGGTAGAAATAAACCCTAGAACTCACAGAGGAGCATGGATATTTCTCATTCCTTTATTAAACAGGGTGGAATTCCTTCTAAATGTTAATTACTATGGTGGTTCACCTATATCCACATATTCCTTGATGTTCCCCTTTCCAGAAAGAAGACTTTAATTCACATCCTCTTAAGCATGTGACTAGACTTAATGAGTCACTTCTAACAAATAAAGTATAGAAAAAGAAACATGCTTAACTTCACAGTAGAAAAACCAGGCAGATAGCACTTCAACCAAATGGTCAGGGGCTAATACCACTAGTAATGTCATTTTGATACCTGTACAATTTGATGTGATGTGATTTGATTTGATGTGATGTGATGTGAAAGACACTTTATATTTTTCTCCAAAATCCACAGCCTAATCTGTTCATGAAAAAACATCAGGTGAACTCATACTGTGGAGCATTCTACAAAATGGCTGAGCAGTACTGTTTAGAAGTGTCAAGATCCTGTGAAACAAGGAAAGACTAAGAAACTGGCAGAGATTAGAGGAGATTATGCAGACGTGGCAACTAGTACTCTGGAATGCTACTGGAACAGAACAAAGGAAATTGATGGTTACATGAATTCCAAATAAGGATTTTAGTTTTGCTAACAAAAGGAGAAGAAGAATAAAGAAAGAAAGAAATAGGCAGCATGAATAGTTTTATATTTAATAACAAATTAAATGTAAAATATCCCAGAATAAATAACTTAAGGACCAGATGGCCTCAGTAGTGAATTCAAGCAAACACTTAAGGAGGAGAACATCAGTTCCACACAATCCCTCCCAGAAAACTGAAAAGGAGAAAATACTTCCCAACAAACTCTACAAGGAAATACCCCATTGTGAGCCTAATATCAAAAGTAGCACAACCATGAAACAAGCAGAAATCCTAAAAGACATTACAAAGGAATATAATTACTGACCAATATTTATATAACAAAATTTTAGAAAAGCAAACTGAAATATATATAAAAAGGATAATCCATATTACTAAGTGGAATATCCTCCAGGAAGTCCATTATTCAAACATTAAAAAATCAGTGAATATCTTTTCCCATATTAGACCTAACCATAGAGTCTATGGTTAGAATATTAGAACTAACCATAAACTCATCTCAAAAAAATGAATAAATTTATTTGACAATGTTTAATATTTGTTTCTAATTTTATCAAAAAACTATCAGCAAACATATAAGAGAACTTCCTTAACTTGATAAAATTATCTATAATTTATCTAGAATTAAATTTATCTGGAGAAAAAAATTATCTCTAGAAAAGAAACAGAGAGAAGAAACCAAAGGTATAGCTCAGTCTTTTATAAATGATTCTGGACAGTAACATGCTATCACTTCTACCACATTTTATTATTTTGAAGCTATCTCAGCTTACATTGAGGATAATTAAATTAAGATTCTCCTGTTGTAGGGAGACTTGTCTAAGTATTTATCCCTATATTTTGGAAACCACCACTGCTAACCCTCTGGGCACAAATTACTTAATTCCATATGCACACACACACACAGACAAACACATTAAACTGTACACTTAAATACATTCATTTTATTATTTATCAAATTAAATAAAAACATTGTTTAAAGAGGCAAAAGGAAGAGGAATAGGGAAGGAATTAAGAAATTAAGACATGGAGACAATACTAATAAAGACATTTTTTACCAAGTGGCGACCTGAGCATTGCCGTATGATGATGAATGTTTACATAATTTGAAGAAGGAAACATTCCTTTTGGATTTGCTGAAAACTTGATCAATATAAGTCACAGGGAACTTCGTCCAGAAAAAAGAAAAAGTTAAAAGTGTCCTCAGGTTAAAACCAGTAATCAGTAATGTATGCCTTCCCTGATTATTTGTTCAAATAGTTTTCTTTTCTTCCAGATCTTACTATTTCCCTAATATTTAATTTTAATAGCACCTCTTAAAATGTTGGATTTTAAAACAGCAGGTAGAAATAGTATAATTTAACTTCTTAAATGACATGAAAGCACATTAGCTTTGAATAAGCATTTTCCATAAATCAACATAGAAGAGTTAAAAAGGTGTAAAGTTCATATCAGAGAATCTATACTCTTCAATAAATATGATTTTCAGTTCTAGAAAGTGCAAATCAGATAAAATATACCTTATAAGAATTACCATTCTATATAAATAAATATATTGCACTAGTAACTTCTCACGTTTGTCAGTGATGTCTTTCAGCCAAAATACTTGATTGGATATCATAATTAGACATTAAGATAATTAATAATATGGCCAAATGTGTTCATTTGTTGTTTAGTTTACATTTAACGATGTAAGACACACTTTACAAAGTTTTCAGAGGATTTTACAGGTTAGTTCATTGAAAACTACTAATGAGAACCATTTTCTGATGGGATTTGGGGATTTCTGAAGAGGCTTTTTTCTTATATTGCCAAAAACTGAATCACGTTACTAAATTTCAATTCACAGTTAAAAAATGTTTTTAGCCTGATCATCCCCATTCAATTATGTGTGCTGTAAAAATAATTTTTACTAAATCTTGCTATAACAATGATATAAATAATTTTATTTATTTTTTTCAAGATATTGTCAACTTACTGTCATCTCTTTTCTGCCTATGCTTTCACCAGCAATGTTTTAATTGTCACATTCAGTGACTTTTTTATTCATCTTTGTATTTGATCTTTTGAAGCAACTGACAAAGTAGGCCATTTTCTTTAGCAATCTTCTTACCTACGGAATTACATGTCAATTCTTTTTAATAAAGAAGCAAAATATTTGTAGTTGTTTTCTTCTTCCCTCTAATTGGTAGCTTCTTTTCATTATTATACTTTAAGTTCTGGGGTACATGTGCAGATCGTGTAGGATTGTTATGTAGGTATACACATGCCACGGTGGCTTGCTGCCTCCACCCCCCTGTCATCTACATTAGGTATTTCTCCTAATGTTACCCAACCCCAACTCCCTTACACCCTGCTATCCCTCCCCTACCTCTCCCACCACCCAACAGGCCCCGGTGTGGGTGTGTGATGTTTTCCTCCCTGTGTCCATGTGTTCTCATTGTTCAACACCCATTTATGAGTGAGAACATAAGGTGTCTGGTTTTATGTCTTTGTGTAAGTTTGCTGAGAATGATGGTTTCCAGTCTCATCCGTGTCCCTACAAAGGACATTAACTCATCCTTTTTTATGGCTGCCTAGTATTCCATGGTGTATATATGTGCCACATTTTCTTTATCCAGTCTATCATCGATGGGCATTTGGGTTGGTTCCAAGCCTTTGCTATTGTAAACAGTGCCACAATGAACATACGTGTCCATGTGTCTTTATAATAGAATAATTTATAATCATTTGGATATATAACAAGCAATGGGATTGTGGAGTCAAATGGTATTTCTATTTCTAGATCCTTGAGAAATCGCCACACTGTCTTTCACAATGGTTGAAATAATTTACACCCCCACCAACAGTGTAAAAGTGTTCCTATTTCTCCACATCCTCTCCAGCATCAGTTGTCTCCAGATTTTTTAATGATCATCATTCTAACTGGTGTGAGATAGTACTCAATGTAGTTTTGTTTTGCATTTCTCTTTGTCAGATGGGTAGATTGCAAACATTTTTTTCCCATTCTGTTGATTGCCAGTTCACTCTAATGATAGTTTCTTTTGCTGTGCAGAAGCTCTTAAGTTTAATCAGATCCCATTTGCCTATTTGGGCTTTTGTTGCCATTGCTTTTGGTGTTTTAGTGATGAAGTCCTTGCCTATGCCTATGTCCTGAATGGTATTGCCTAGGTTTTCTTCTAAGGTTTTTATCGTATTAGGCCTTATGTTGAAATTATTTAATACATCTGGAGTTAATTTTTGTGTAAGGTTTAAGGAAGGGGTCCAGTGTCATTTTCTGCATATGGCCAGCCAGTTTTCCCCACACCATTTATTAAACAGGGAATACTTTCCCCATTGCTTGTTTTTGTCAGGTTTGCCAAAGATCAGATGGTTGTAGATGTGTGGCGTTACTTCTGAGGCCTCCGTTCTGTTCCATTTGTCTATATGTTTGTTTTGGTACCAGTACCATGCTGTTTTGATTACTGCAGCCTTGCAGTATAGTTTGAAGTCAGGTAGTGTGATATCTCCAGCTTTGTTTTTTTTGTATGTCTTGAGCTCACTCTGTTCTCAATCTGTTTTCTCCTTAGTTTACCTTATCCACTTATCCTCATGACTACTAAATACACAGCTCCACTTTTTCTTTGGTATATTAAAGTTCATATCTTTTTTTTCCCCAAGATGGAATCTTGCTGTGTCTCCCAGGATGGAGTGCAGTGGCAGGATCTCTGCTTACTGCAATCATCACCTGCGGGGTTGAAGCGATTCTCTTGCCTCAGCCTCCCATGTAGCTGGGATTACAGGGGCCTGGCTAATTTTCATATTTTTAGTAAGGAAGCAGTTTCACTATGTTTGTTAGGCTGGTCTTGAACTCCTGACCTTGTGATCTGCCCACCTCAGCCTCCCGAAGTGCTGGGATTACAGGCATGAGCCACTGCACCTGGCCAAGTTTAGTATCTTTATTACAACTGTCTCTTAATTTGGATAACTTTGTGCAGATCAAATGCAATATTTCCCAAGGCAAAATTCTAGACAACTCCTCCGAACCTGTTTTCTATCCTGTTTGTCTTATTTCAGTTAATGGCAGCTCCATTTGATTAATTTTCTAATACCATCTTCCTTACTGCTGGTCTTTCATTTAACTCTTGCATTATCTATTGTTAAACTATGGAGAATTTGCTCTACTCACGTGAGAATTCTATTGTGGTTAACATTTTATTAACATATGAAAACGAAACATTGTGAGCATAATCATCAAGTTTCTCTATTCTCATGATTAGTTATTTTTAGATTTCAAGACATAAAATGCATTAATTGAAAAATATTTACACATGGGTCATACTTTGTCATATTTTCACATGAAGCTTAACCAAAGTGTTCTTTATTATGCCAAGTTCCATTCCCTTTTTGTTTCTCTGGGGCAAATTTGTTTTGAGTTTGCTATATACACTTTCAATTTTTTATATGGTTTTTAATACAAACAAAAATATTGCTTGGTGTCTCCTGATTTTTCGCTCAATGTTATGTGTTTGAGATATACATTTGTTTACCTATGGAATGTTTTAATTGCTCAACAGCTTTTCAACTTATAGTCTGTTTTCCTTCCCAATAAATGGCACATTTTGATTGTTTCTAATATTTGTCCATATAAATAGCATTGCAAGGGTTTTTTAATGCCTCCTTGTGAACATAAGTCAAATATAGTCTAGGGTATATACTTAGAAGAGAAACTAATGAGTCAGGAGGTATATACATTTCCTATTTAATTAGATATTCCCACTACCGTCCAAAT
This sequence comes from Cacajao melanocephalus, assembly GCA_963573385.1. NCBI lineage: Eukaryota > Metazoa > Chordata > Mammalia > Primates > Pitheciidae > Cacajao > Cacajao melanocephalus. The sequence goes on from CAUYLG010042428.1 coordinate 81,307, forward strand.
TGGTGTTACTAGCAGTGTTTGAGAACCACTTTTGCCTTACATCCTTCTTAATTATTGATATTCTCCTGTGGTCTTTTCCTTTCACTTTTGCTCCTCTCATGGGTTAACTAGATTATTCTGCAATGATTTTAAAATTATTAAAAAATAAATCAAATTATGTTACTTTCTTACTTATTACAATTTGATAATATTGCACTGCTTCCAAGATTAATATGAAACAATAGAACAAAACACAACAAGCATCTAAAATACTTTTACTGTCTGGACCCAATTTCTTCCTTCTCAATTTAAAACACAACATTTTATACACACAAAACAACTAATCTCTTTCTCAAATATGTTGTGTCCATCTCATTTCTATGTTCTTATATACTTTTTCCCCTTTCACAATACCAATCTTGAAGGCTTTTGAGAAAGCTTAAATAAGGCAATATAGGTAAAGTCTTTAATCATCAAAGTCATAATTTGTCACAGCATTCTCAACAAATTAATTTAATGATTATTCTCTGACCTTGATTTGGGGTTTATATGCCAAGTTCTCTCTCACTATTTAACTTCTACGGGCATTTAGTCTTTGCTACCACATTTTAAACATAATTCTACTATGGAACAATCACAGTTTTTGGCATATGTATTTATATGTCTGTCTTTACCCATAATCCCTGAGTACCTATCCTTCCTATTCTTTTTAGTAATATCGATGCTATTTGTAGTGCTGGGTACTGTGTAGGAGCTACATCTCCAGCCAATTTTTAAATAAATTAGTCTGAATAAGCTATAATAATATCCAATTTGATTTATTCTGCCTAAAAATATAGTAATGTGGCTTATAAGAGCCAGGACTTATTTGAATGCTTTTTTTTATGTGAGGTGAGGCGGATTGAAGACAGAATGTTCTGTCCCTTTAAAAAAGTCTTTTTCATGCTAATTTCCTTCTCAACTCTTCAAAAAGGTGATTTCAGCCCTCCAACAAAATATGCCCTGAACATCATAAGCCTGAAACACGTGCAAATAAAGTATTTGAAACATCAGTGCTCCAGTTTTCCCACTTGCAGCCAAGCTGACAGTCACTGACTTCAATGGTCAATAAGAGCTGCTGCAGAAGTGGTCTTATTTGACTACATCAGAGTTTTCTTTGCCGGTCAAAAGCAATCCAGACCCTTCTTGATTCATCATATCAGGATTATTACAGGAAAGAGTCCAGACTCAAGAATGCTAAATCAAATATTAAGAACAAGAAGCACTCAGCTGGGGATTGGATTAAGCATCCTAGATTTTTCTGTATGTAAATTAATAGCTGGAAACCAAGTCAGCAACAAGAAAGCAGTCATGAGCACAGAAAGGAGTCTCATGTTTTTAAGAGAGAAACATGCATTCTTACTGTGTTCTTTCATACTTTTTTTCAAGTTTTGGAAAGTACCTATTTGGCATCTAAATATTTCTGAAATATAATATATGATTCAGTGCAGTTCTTTGCTGAATTAACACTCTGTTGCTTACATAAAAAATTCCTTGGAAGTTGAGCCTAGAGACTTCTCCTGAGAATAATATGAAGGGAATTCCTTACTTAAAACCAGTGAAGAAGAAGGGAGTATAAATGCTGTGAATTTAATTGAAGTGAGACAAACCATAGGCTTCAGACTTACTGGCTGAAACAAGTGAGGACCAAAAGGGTTGAAACCAATTTAAAAAAAAAAAAAAAAAACAGATCCTAGCAATAAAATCAACATCTTGCACCTATTGCTGTATTTTACAACCTCATGTCTTACCCTAGAGGTTATCCTTTGACTTACTAAAAAGTATGTTTTTAAAGCTCTGAAAACATGTACCATAAGAAGAAAGAGGCAATCATTTTATTTATTACTCTTTCTTCACATATTTATACATGTAGAATCATTTTGGCTTATATATACTATTCACAGAGTTTTAAGACTTCAAATGTCTTGATTAGCTAACTCATTTTTAAATCTTATTTAGGATATATATTTTTGGCTTAAAAAAACAAATAAAAATAGAACAAAAATAACAATAGAAAAATAGAAAACTAAATTTGTGAAACCTGGCTGAAATAAATAATGTCTGGATGCTGCAATACAAATAAGTAATAAACAACAGTTCTGGATCAAATATGTTTGACAAAACATGGTGAGAAATGGTATTAAGTTAGGGCGGGCCCAGCACTACTTGCAATGCATGAATAAGCATTTCAAATATTATAAAAAGTCACTTGGAGTCACTTGGTTCTAAAAATATTGACCTCTGAAACATTTACTCTAAGTGTTCCTCCCATGTTAACATTCTGCAGAATTCATATAGGGAAATGGTACCTTATAAAATGTATTAAGGACTAAAATATAATCTACATTCTTGCAACCAGTTATATTAATGTGAAAGAGTTAGATGTGAAAGATAATAAGTATTGGAATGCTGTTAAAATTTTGATGAAGTCTACGTCAAATCTTCTCATGTTTTTTCAATGTATGAGTAGATATTCATTATCAGCTATCTTATTTCTCTTAAAAAATAAATCATTCTATTATAAAGACACATGCACATGTATGTTCATTGCAGCACAGTTTACAACAGCAAATATCTGGAACCAACCCAAATGCCCATCGATGATAGACTGGACAAGGAAAATGTGGCACATATACACCATGGAATACTATGCAACCATAAGAAATCATGAGTTTGTGTCCTTTGTATTGACATGGATGAAGCTGGAAACCATAATTCTCAGCAAACTGACACAAGAACAGAAAATCAAACACCGCATGTTCTTACACATAGGTGGGTGTTGAACAATTAGAACACACGGACACAGGAAGGGAGCATTACACACTGGGGTCTGTTGTGGGGGACTAGGGGAGAGATAGCGGTGGGTATGGAGTTGACGAGGGATAACATGGGGAGAAATGCCAGACATAGGTGATGTGGATGGAGGCAGTAAACCACATTGCCATGTATGTACCTATGCAATAATCCTGCATGCTCTTCACATGTACCCTAGAACCTAAAGTGCAATAATATATATTATATAAAATTATAACAATATTGATAGAATAGAATTGAACATCATTATTAAGTGTTAAACCTACTGTTCACAAAAATCATGCATTCTGTTTAAGACAGGACTCTTGGTTCAAAACTGGCTTCTTGGTTAGCTGTATACCTAGGTATTTCATTCTCTTTTTAGCTACTGTAAGTATAATTGTGTTAAGTTCACTCTCAGCCTGGATGTTGCCGGTGTATAGAAATGCTACTGATTTTTGTACATTGATTTTGTGTCCTGAAACTTTACTAATGCAGTCTATCAATTCTAGGAGCCTTTTGGCAGTCTTTAAATTTTCTAGGCATAGAATCATATCGTCAGCAAAGAGAAATAGTTTGACTTCTTCCTTTCCTATTTAGATGCTTTTTTCTTTCTTTCTTTTGACTGATGGCTCTGACCAAGACCTCTGGTATTATGTTGAATAGGAGTGGTGAGAGTGAGCATCTGTATTAGCCTGTTCTCATGCTGCTATGAAGAAATACCTGCGACTGGGTAATTTATAAAGGAAATAGGTTTAGTTGACTCACAGTTCTGCATGGCTGGGGAGGCCTCAGGAAACTTACAATCATGATGGAAGGCATTTTTTCACAACGTGGCAGGAGAGAGATTAAGTGCAAGCAGGAAAAATGCCAGATGCTTATAAAACCATCATATTTCATGAGAACTCACTATTACAAGAACAGCATGGGGGAAACTGCCCGCATGATTCAATTACCTATATTCGTTCTTGACCTTGACATGTGGGGATTATTACAATTCAAGGTGAGATTTGGAATTTCTATAATTCCTATAGTACTCCATAATGTTATTATAGAAAACTGTTAGATTTACTATAATTCTAATGATATTGAAAGAATGGACTTGAATTACATTATTATCAAGTGATAATATCTGTGTCGTCTGTGAGGACACAGAGCCAAACCTCATCAGCATCCTAATCTTGCTCCATTTCTCAATAGGAATAGTTTGGGGTTCTGCCTATTTAGTATGCTGTTGGCTGTGGGTTTGTTCATAAATGCTGTTGGCTGTGGGCTATTATACTGAGGTAGGTTCCTTTGATGGTTTTACCATGAAGGGATGTTGGATTTTATCAAAAGCTTTTTCTACATTTATTGAGTTGAACATATGGTTTTAACCTTTGATTCTGTTTATGTGATGAATCACATTTATTTATTTGCGTATCCTAAAGCAGCTTTACGTCCCAGGAATACAGTCTCCTTGATTGTGATTGATTAACATTTTGATGTGCTGCTGGACTCCATTTGCTAGGATTTTTACATCCATGTCCATGAAAGATATTAGCCTAAAGTTTTCCTTCTTCATTTTGTCTCTACCAGATTTGGAATCATACTAATGCTGGCTTTATGAAATGAGTTAGTGAGAAACTGTTCCTCCTAAATTTTTGTAATAGTTTCAGTAGGATTAACAGTTCTTTGTGCATCTGGTAGAATTCAGGTGTGAATCCATATGTTCCATGGCTATTTTTGATTGGTGGATTCACAATATTGATTCAATATCCAAAGTTGATATTGGTCTATTCGGGGTTTCAATATCTTCCTGATCCAATCTTGGGAGATTGTGTGCTTCTGTGAATTTCTCTATTTCCTCTAGATTTTCTAATTTGTGTTCACAGAGTTGATCACAGTAGTTTCTGAGGATCTTTTGTATTTCTGTGAGATCAGCTGTAATACTACCTTTTTCATTTCTGATTGTGCTCATTTGGATCTTCTCTTTATTTTTATTTGTTAATCTAGCTAGGGGTCCATCAATCTTATTTATGTTTTCAAAAAAACCAACTCTTGATTTCATTGATTTTTGTATGATTTTTTGCATGTCAATTTCATTAAGTTCCCCTCTAATTTTAGTTACTACTTTTCTTCTGCTACTTTTGGGGTTGATTTGTTCATTTTTTTCCTAGCTCCTTTGTGTGCAAAGTTAGACTGTTAATTTGATGCCTTTCTAATGTGTTGATTAAGGCATTTAGGGCTATAAATTTTCCTCTTAACATTGCTTTGGCTGTATTTCAGAGATTTCAGCCAGTTGTGCCCTATTTTCATTAACTGCAAATAATATTTTTTATTCAGGAGTAAGTTTTAAAATTTACGTATTTGTGCAGTTTGGAGAGATCTTGATATTGGTTTCTGTTTTCATTGCACTGTGGTCTGAAAATATGCTCATAATTTCAATATTCTAAAATTTATTGAGTTCTGCTTTAAGGCTGAGCATGTGGTCAATCTCAGAATATGTTATGTGTGTAGATGAGAAGAATATTTATTCTGTGGTTGTTGGGTCTAATGTTCTGTAGATGTCTATTAGGTCCATTTGGTCAAATGTCAAGTTTAGGTCTAGAGTTTCTTTGTTAGATTTTTGCACTGATGATCTGTCTACAGTCAGTTGGGTATGAAGTCTCCCACTACTATTGTGTAATTGTCTAAGTCTCTTCATAGGCCAAAATGAAGTTGTTTTATGAATCTGGGTGTTCCAATTTTGGTACATATATACTTAGAATAGTTAGGGCTTCCTGTTGGATTATACCCTTTATCATTATGTAATGGCCTTCATTGTCCTTAATTTCTATTGGTTTAAAGTCTGTTTTATCTGGTATAAGAATAGCAACTCTTGCTCCTTTTATTTTTCTACTTGCATGGTAGATCTTATTCCACACTTCTTACTCTGAGTTTATGGGTGTTGTTATCTATGAGATGGATCTCTTGAAGACAACAGATGTTTTTGTCTTGTCTTTTTATCTAGCTGCCACTCTGTGTCTTTTAAGTGGGGCATTAAGTGCATTTACATTCATGATTACTATTAAGATGTGTGATTTTGCTCTGTTATCATGTTATTAGCTGGCTGTTATGTAGACTTGATTGTGTAGTTTCTTCATAGTGCCTGTGGGCTATGTATTAATTATAAGTTCTACAAGGAGAAAAACAAAACACTGCTGAAAGAAACTGGAAATGAAACAAGTAAATGGAAAAAAGCATTCATGCTCATGGATTGGAAGAATCAATATTGTAAAAATGGCCATACTATCCAAAGCAATGTAAAGATTCAATGTTATTGCTATCAAACTATCAATGACATTCTTCACATAATTAGCAAAAAAGTATCTGAAAACACATATGGAACCAAAAAAGAGCCCAAATACCCAAAACAATCCTAAGCAAAAAGAACAGAGCTGGAGGCATCATGCCACCTGACTTTAAACTACACTACAAAGCCGCAGTAAACAAACAGCTTGGTTCTGGTACAAAAACAGACATATGGATCAATGGAACACGATAGAAAACTAAGAAATAAAGCTGCACACCTACAACTATGTGATCTTCAACAAGACCAGCAAAACCAAGCAGTGAGGAAAGGATTTCCTATTCAATACATCGTGCTGGGATAAGTAACTAGCCATCTGTAGAACACTGAAGCTGGATCCCATACTTTCATCAAATACAAAAATTAGCTCAAAATGGATTAAAGATTTAAATGGAAGATTTCAACCTATAAAAATTCGGTAAAACAAATTAGGAAATACTCTTCTTGACATTGGTCTTGGCAAATGATTTTTGGATAAGTCCCCAAATGCAATTACAGCAAAAACAAAAACAGACAATTGGACCCAATTAAACTAAAGAGCTTATGCACAGCAAAATAAACTATCAACAGAGCAAACAGATAAGCAACATAATAAGAGAAGATATTTGCAAACTATGCATCTGACAAAGTTCTAATATGTAGAATCGACAGGGAACTTAAACCAACTAGCTAAAAACAAATAACCTCATTAAAAATGGACAAAGAACAGACACAGACACTTCTCAAAAGAAGACGTATAAACGGCCAACAAATATCTGAAAATACATAATGATTTAAAACATAAAAAATGCAAATCAAAACTAAATGAGATACCATGTCACAACAGTCATTAAGGTTATTATTAAAAACTCATAAACGAACATGTGCTGGCCAGGCTGCACAAAAAAGGGAATGTTTATACACTGTTATGAGAATGTAAATTGTAAATTAGTCCAGCTACTTACTGTGTAAAGCAGTCTGGAGATTTCTCAAAGAATTTAGAACACATCCACCATTCAACCCAGCAATCCCATTACTGGGTATATCTCCAAAATAAAATGAAATGTTCTACCTAGAGGGCAACACACACTTGTATGTTCATTGCTGCACTGTTCACAATAGCAAAGACATGGAATCAACCCAGGTGCCCACCAATGGTTGACTGGATAAAGATAATGTGGTAAATACACACCATGGAATACAATGCAGTCACAAAAAATAATAAAATCATGCCCTTTGCAACAATATTGATGGAGCTGGAGGCTATTTTCCTAAGCAAACCAACATGGGAACTGAAAATCAAATACTGCATGTTCTCACTTGTAAGTGAGAGCTAAACACTGAGCCCATGTGAACATAAATATGAGAAAAATACACACTGTAGGCTACTAGATGGTGGGGCAATGAGTTAAAAAATCTACTTCTTGGTTATTATGCTGGCTACTTGGGTGATAGGATCCATACTCCAAATACCAGCATCACACAATATTCCCATGTATCAAATCTTCACATGTACTCCCTGTATCTAAAATAAAGTTGAAAGTAAAAAATTAAAAAAAAAATGGCTTCTAAGTGTGACTTCTTCAACAGGTTGACTGTGTTAAGTAACGCCTAATTTAGCAAAATGTTTCTGGTATGGACACATTTATGGCAATAAATCTAATTATAATAATTCCAAGGATACTTAAAGTTCTGTACATATACTATGGGACCATTGGCCCAAGTAAATCCAGATAGTAACATATCATGGGCTTCAACACTAGGTAGTTGCAAAAACCAAATGTTGAGGTCCTGAATTATGAGCAGTGAGACTGCCATTATTGAAAAGTTTAATGAAAATGGATTGTATGTAAAGTTTGTAATCGAAAAGAAGAAAGTGGTCTTGTACATGATGATTATAAACCACTATTTTTATGAGCTAAACAATACAGAATGATAGCCCATACTACTGCCAGTCTACTGTGCGGAATTTTTTTTTCCTTTTTTGATAGATGGTTATATGGTTGGGCTCTGATTCCCTATCCAAAGCTCATGTGGACTTACTGGAGGCGGGGCCTGGCAGGAGGTGAAAGGATCATAAGGGTGGACTTCTTCCTTGCTGCTCTCATGATAGAGTTCTCAGGAGATATGTTTGTTTGAAAGTGTATAGCATCTCCCCCTTCCTACTCTCTTCCTCTTGCTCCAGTCATGTAGATGTGCCAGCTTTCCCTTCGCCTTCCACCATGCTTGTAAAGCTTCCTAAGCTCTTTCCAGCCATGCTTCCTGTAGAACTGTGAGCCAATTAAACCTCTTTTCTTTATAAGTTACCTAGTCTGAGGTAGTTATTAATAGCAATGTGAGAATGAACTAACACAGATGGGGTTTCGCTCTGTCACCCACACTGGAGTACAGTGGCACAATCATAGCTCACTGCCACCTTGAACTCCTGGCTTCAGTAGATCCTCTTGTCCCAGCCTTCAGAGTAGCTAGTTAGCTAGTAGGTAGGAATACAGGTGCAAATAACCATGGCTCTTTTGTTTTTTTTTTTGGTAGTGATAGTTTCTCACTATGTTGCCCAGGCTGCTCTTGAACCCTTGACCTTAAGCAATCCTCTTGCCTCAGCCTCTCAAAGCAGTAAGATTACAGGGTTGAGCCACGGTGCCTGGCTTGGGTAGAATTATTAATGCATTAATTCCTAATGACAACCCTTAAGACACTAAGAAATAGATTATGAGATAAGAAGGAAGATAAAATAAATAGCTCTATCCCATCCTAATCACTTTTTCTTATTACTCCACAGCAAATTCCAGGACTCTAATATATAGGATGATCATATGTTTAAGTGTGTTTTAGACAGTCCTGGTTTATGTATATGATCCTATTGTAATTATTAATAAAGTCCATTTTCCTTGTCAGAAGTATCTCAGTTGGAATAATAAATTATATGGTCACACTCCTAATAAGCTACTGAAATTACTGAACTCCCTTCAGAGTATTCTGACATTAAAAAGAATAAATCACTTTGTTATATGTTGCTGTCATTGTTATCATTTAATACCAAGTAAACAGCACTGGATTGTTGCAGACAGAAATCAATAAAAAACAATGCTATAAGCCTTCAAAAGAAGGAATAGAACCTCATTGTGGGAAGAGGACTTAGAAGTAAGTAGCATTTTACGTTCATGAAGACATAGTTGATTGTCTAGACTCAATAGAAATACTGTGGCTTTGTTTTAATGTTTAACAAGTAAGTAAAATCCGTTATCTACAGAATCCATAAGGACAAGAGGCTCAAGCTGCTGCTTTGGCTCCTTTTGTCCCCAAAACATAAAGGAATTATTATTTTTCAACTATTCAATCAACAAACTTTCATTAGAAATCTGTTATATTTCATACCTCTGCTTGTCTCTGTGCGATACAGAGGAAGCCACATGGTACTTACCTATAAAAGTTCGTATTTTAATTTGCAATTCAAGACCAAAATAATCGCATATACAAAGTGTATAACTATACGGCAGTAACTCTTAGAAGTAATTTCAAGAAAATAGAATATTAAGAAAAAAGCTTTTGAAGAATGAGTCTTGAATTTAGGCCTAAAGACCTAGATTTAGACTTCAAAAGATAAAGAGGAGTAGTTTAAGGGAAAGAATATCTGATAATGAGCATAGTTTCAGGAGAGGCTAAAATGAATTTTGTGTTGAAAGGAAATTAAAAATACCATTGTATAAACATGATGAAGCCACGTTCTAGATACTTTAGATAACTTAAGGAAGTGTTTTGGCTTGATATAATACATGGTGTCAGTATTAAATATCATCGAACAACTAACATCTCCACAGTAGTAAAGATTTCTAGGTTTTTCTATACTGCACCCCAAGTTCTTGTCAAGATAATGAAAGACAGTAGATAGGAAAAATATCCAGCACCTTCTACTTTTAGTCCCAAACAAAGCTGTGGTGAACAAAAAAATAAATGTAATATAATAAACTAAGCATTAATTTGTGATTAAAATATTTCAAGATATGCCATTGGTTTCTTTGAATAACCAAAGAAATATGTGTCCTGAGTCTGGGCTCATTTTCATTTTTCTTACTCCAAACATCACATATCTAGCTAATAATTTCAGCATTCAGGTGCTTAGACATTTTCATATATGCAAAGGTTATCACACTAATCCTTTTTCTTAAACCACACTCACAGTTGCTTTCATCAAGACTCACTTGTTCCATGAAAATATTCCCAAATAAACTTATCTGCCTCCAGTCATTAAAATCACTCAACTAAAATAGCCTCCAACCTCTCCTCCCCAGATCTCTGAATAGTGAGTGTTTTCTAGATCTTAGTAATTAATTGATGGTAGGCATGTTTTAGCCATGTGAGTCTGAGTCTGTGTTCTCTTTCCTCTTTTAGACTGTGATCACTGCAAGGGCAGGAAACTATCTTCTATTTTCTCTCACTGCCATCATTATGTATTATTATTTAGCATTTAATAAGAAACAATAGTTTATTGTAGAGGAGTACGAATCAGTTTCTCACAGCTGAAAGCAAATAATGGCCACACACAAAAAAATAGAAGCATTAGTACTAGCCAAAGAGATTAAAAATGATAAGAAAACTAAATATATGTAAAATTTTTGAATCAAAAAGATAGTAAGAGAAAACAGACTCTAAATAAATGGGGCAGGCATTAAATCAATGACTACTCAACAATGGCTAAAATACTGAATTTGGGTTTTTTTTTAGTGATACAGCAAAGAAAGTAGACAATTAGGAAGTAATGAAGACTGCTAAAATAGCTATTGATGAAAGGCTTGTAAGAAAACACTTGGAACTGAACATTTACAAATTAGGAGTCCCCTGCTGAAATTATTGAACACTCCACAATGGGATAAACTAGGGAGAATAATTGGATGGATTTTTTGAAAGTGAAATTTGAGGGGAAAGGGAAAGCAGAATGCAATAGCATTTTTGAAACAGAATTCTGGAGCTAGTCGACCAAAGATACCATCAATGAGTTCTGGCCCTATGCAGAATTATTTCATCAGCAAAAATCATGTCCAAGGCCCTCTATACCTTCTTTCCATGGCCATCCTTTGTCCACTGCTGCTTTTTCCCGACACAGCACCTGACCAGTGCTTTTCTGCTGTCCTGGCTCACTGGGCCACCAAGTCTATCTTCTCTTCCAGACTTACAGTTCTTTTCCCTGATCCCTGCTTTCTGCTAAGATAATAGCTAGATATTCTGTTACATTAATCCATGAAAGTTAACCTAGTTTAATTCAATAATTTTTATTTCATAGCTACCACGTGTTAGGCACGGTGCAAAATGTGGAGCTAAATATGATAGAAACACAGTCACCTTGACATGTACGGCTGGACAGAAGATGTGTTCACACTTATCTCAGGCCCTTGAGAAAGTGCTTTAAATTCTTCTCTGGCCACAACTCACAGCTTTTGTTACAGATCACCCACACTTTCCCAAATGCTTACTTTTAAAAAGCCTGGCCTAGTGAGTGCAATGGGGTTTTGCGTTTGTTTTGCATTTGTTTGTTTTGTGTGGCAAGATGTGGTAGTCACATCCCAGCTATCATCTATTGTCCCTTCTTTATACTTTGCTTTTCACATTCTCCGGAAATGCCCCCTTGTTTACTTATCTTTGCATGGCACTCCCACTGTCTATTTTGTTGTGGTTGTCACTGTCATTTTTTTTTTATCATAGTAATTATGTTGTGATTCTGGGTAAAGCACAATGACAGTTACACGAGTTTTTTGGACATACATTTTAAATGACCAGCACTAGGTGCTATGACACCCACTTGTCACAACAGTATTTTCCTAGGAAAAAGTCTAAGACTACTCCTATATGACAAAAAGAAGTTTTGAATATGAAAGATGAATACGATATCAAAGTGAATATTTATGAAGGAAGCTTTGCAGGACAAAGTTAGGAAAACAGCTAAAATTGAATGACAGTTTTAAGTGGGAAAGAACTAAATAGTAGTGTAATACATACAAAACTCTCCTAAAACTAGAAACAGCGTCATGAGGCTATGTTTGAAGACTTTTGGGGGTATCCTTTGAATTTGGGTACTCTTATCTGCAAAGTGAAAGATAATTCTTCAGAAAAAAACAAAATGCTTAATTATTTTCTACTTCAAAGGAGCTGATATATATGTATTCTCTTTCAAATGACAATTCCAGTATATAAGGCCATCAACCAGCAAAAGGTTTTACTACATTTCAGCTCTATGGGCAAGATAGATAGAAAAAATGTTCAAAAACTATGGTCCCTTCTCTCCAGTAATTTACCTATATTTGACAATCTTTTGCTGTGGCAAGACCAATACACAAATAATTCAGAGTAAAATAGTATGGGACTATAAATGCTACAGATGCATGAGATTAGTTAAGCCAAGTTTCATTAATATAGATTTTTACTAAATATTTATAAAATGGGTAAATGAATAAATAAATAAATAAGCAGATTAGGGTGATTGGGTTCACTCTTGAGGGATGGTTAGAGTTTGATGAAGTAGAGGTGGCAGGGGTTATATTACATGTATAAGAATTTACCAGAGCAGAGGTCATAGGCAGGGACAAGAATGTGGGAAAGAGATTGTACTTTTAAGAGCCCTACATAATAGAACAAGCTCAAATGGAGAAAAAGGTCTAAAGGCATGAAGAACACATGTACATTTCTTATAATTATATGATCTTTAAAAAAGAAATCCTGAGTATAAATTTATATTATTATAGTAATAATTGAATTATCCCAGGGTAATATTTCACAAGCTTAATGACATGAGTACCCAGAATAATACAGTAGGAAAAATAATATGACTATGACTAACTTTATCCCATATTTTATTTGATATTAATTTTTACTCATTCACTTTTTGATCCCACATTCTCTGCTATCACTCCTTTCCCCTCCTTTTTTCTCCTTTTAATCTCAGTAACCTTTATCTCTTGGGTATTGCTTGGTTCACCTCTAAGTTTGTCTCTGAAATCTAGGCTATTAACCACCAAATACCTTATCTGCTAAGGCTTTCTAGACCCATTCTTCTCTGATCTTCACATCCTTCTCTCATTTATGGGCAAAATGTACAGCTTCAATAGTACTATCACATAACACGCATTCAGAATGCTAGCCTAGGAGGTAGGCAGATGTCCCACCTTTATTGGGTACCCTGAACTGTATTTTTCTTGGTTCTTTCCTTCCACCATTATAATGAAGTCTTAAAGCCCTATTTGACTTACATGTTGTTGGTGATATTCTAGAAACTACCCATGATTCTTCAAAGCCACATACTGTTAATAAAAGGGATGAACATTGAAAGAGGTACTGCAGGGTTGTGTGTCTCTTCATTAACATCTGCTTCATCCACAGCTTATGTAAGAATCCATTACTCATCCATCCAGAATCTGTTTACATGCCCAATCTTTCCATTTTTGAATGTAACAAAATTACTTCAATTTACTTCTTAATAAGTAAAACTGTACAGTACTTTAGAAAAGGAACAGAAGTTGGCATCAGAAAACCCATGCTTATATTTCACCCTCCACTATTTTATGAACTTAGGTATGTCATTCAAACCATCTTACTTTCTAAGTTAACACATGTAAACCTATTAAAAAAAAGAATTCCTGCACTTCCACTTTATAGGTAATTGTAATACCAAACGAAATAAGGGAAAATGCTCAGAACATTCAATATTTTTAAATATGTTAATTGTATTTATTTCAAGCTTTGAGAATTGCTACCTAATTTTTAGTCTATCCTCATTAGCCTTCTTATTTTGTAGATGATCTTTAAAAAAAAAAACTTGAGATGCATGACCAAACATATTTCAATGCCCAGAACACATACTAGACATTCAATTAGTATTATTTGAGAAATGGATTAAATATTCCATACTATGATATACCATTTAATTCAGGATTAATGTTTATGCATGTTTATTTTCAATTCCCATCTTGATTTGCCAATATATACAAAGGTGATCTCAAAGACTAGTCTATAAAAACGTCTGTATCTTTTATACTACTAATGGATAACTCAATTTATTTATTGATAAGTATAGCCTGTATTTTTTTTTCCTAAGTGAATTACCTTTCATTGCCCGAATAGAATATCATCTACCACTTTTCTGCCCACTCACACAGGCTGGCAAGTTCTCCCTGCAGTTTATCTCCATCTGCTTGGCATTTCACTACCTGGAAGAGCTTAGTGTCATCTGCAAACTTGCATAATTCACCATGCACTCCCTCTTCCAAATCATTTATGAAAATGTTAAATAAGACAGGTTCCACGGCCAGTCCCTAAGAAACCAAACTGTTTTCACTTCTCCCTTCAGAGGCACTCTCATTTCTCTCTACATTGTGTTTTTCCTTTCCTGTTAAAATAAGTTTTGTATAATCACTATATATATGTATACATTTCTTCTGGGAACTAAAGCTACTGGAGGTTTGGGGATACAAAATTATCCAAAATGTGTTTCTTCCATAAAACTCAGGTATCTTGGACACCAGACAACTTGAGTAGCAATAAGGAAGTTGAACAGAGAAATTCTGGCCCTTCAGACTCAATTTTCAAAAAAAAAAAAAAAAAAAAAAAAAACATGTTTTTATCTGTTTTATACATCGAAACATCAATTTCTGGGCAAAAATCATTTCTAAAAAATTATAGCTTTAAAACCACTAGTCCAGAGAAAACCTGTGGAATCAAGATCCCAAGATTTGTGCTTTGCTGTATACTCATCTATATACCACCAGTGCATTCTTAGACAAGTGACCCAGCTGTGCTGAGAATCTGGTTTCTGAACTGCAAAGCAGAAAAAATAGCCTCTGCCATATCTCCATGTCTCTTTTGCAGGAGTTGTGAAGTTGAAGTGATATAATATTTTTCAATGCTGATTGTACCTTTATTAAGAGTAAGGATATATAGATGGACACAGTGAAGGAATAGGGGAACCAGCAGTATCAGAGGAAGCTTAGTTCCCGTATTCAAAGGGCCTGAGCTGAGAAGGGGAAATAAAAATGTCAGTAGGCAGTTGATATAATGAGAAAGTGAGCAGAGCAAGGACTTTTGTCTATGAGATCAAATATGAGAGATAATGGGAGTGAGAGTTTGAAAGAGAAGGGAGGAGATTGTGGTTGAAGAGTGTAATATTGGAGTTTAATATTCCTCAGTAAGGGACCTAGGAGCAGGTACCTGTAGTGAAGTTGAAATGAAAGATGTAGAATTGAGGAAAAAAAGGTGTTATAAATTAGGGTATTGTAAGAATTGTCTAAACATGCATTTTTCCTCTCAACAGGGGTAGAGAAGAAAAGTGAGTTTGGTCCCAAGGTCTGCAAAACTAGGGGAGAACCATCGGGAGATCTGTGAATAGCAGAGTGTGGAGAGTAGAAATAAACATAGACAGCAGGAACTTCAAAGGAAGACTTCAAACAGGAGGGTAAAGACAACGGTCTGTAGTCAGAAGATCATTCACCCATGTTTCATGGCCTACTGAGGAAGGGGGTACCGGGTAAGTTCTGTAATCAAAGGAGTGCCTCAGTTCAAGCATGGTAGGCAGGTATACAAAGAGTTCTGTGAAAGGCTGACAACATGGGAGATTTGGTTTGCAAGAGTACAAGGTTTCTAGAGGGCCTAATCAGAAAAGTTAAAAAGAGTTATCCTGAGACAATGCAGAGAGCCACGTAAAACCAAAAGGAAATGGTAGATGTGGGATGAGAAGGAACTCTGTGACCAAGCTCTAAGGGGGTGCAAATCATGTTTTGGTATAGCATAGAAATATCTTCAGAGAGTAGAGATAGTTGCTGCAAAATTTAAAAGGGGTATCAAGGGCTCTCTTGTTCTAGAAAGAAGTTATCTAAATCTAACCCAGATATAGCAAAGAAATTCTGTTAGACCACACTGGTGTCCAGTTGATAAATGCTTTCTGCTGTGGGTAATCCATACATTCCAATTCAATTTAAATATGTAAAAATCACCCAAAATTTGCTGGCTACCAAGTATACACTAAGTATCACTGTACCTATAAACAAATCAGCCGTATGTATTCTGGATTTGTTCTAAGATTATTGTAAAATCCCTTGTTTTAATTTTGGAGGACTTAAGCTTGGTATGGGGAAGGGTGAACTAAGTTTCTCTTACATTATAAAGGTGTCTTTCATTTTTACAGGCTAAACTGTGTCCCCTCCTTCCCCAAAACTCATATTGACACCCTAATCCCAAATATGACTGTATTTGGAGACAGGGCCTTTAAAGTTTAAATGAGGTCATAACAATGGGACCCTGATCCAACAGGACTGGTGTTCTTACATGAAGAAGCAGAAGAGACACTAGGGATGTGCAAACACAGAAAAAAAATCATGTGAGGACACACTGAGAAGATAGCCATCTGCAATCCAAAAAGAGAGGATGTGGAAGAACCCAAACCTGCTGGAACCTTAATCAGAGACTTCTAGCCTCCAAAACTGTGAGAAAATCATTTTCTCTTGTTTAAACCACTCAGTTCATGGTATTTTGTTATAGGAGCCTCAGCAAACTGATACACTTATGTTACCAGTTAGCACAATTTCTTCTTAATGTTCAAAATTGATGAGGCAACCGAGTCTCAGAGAGATTAAATGTGTTTCCCAAGGACACACTGCTAGAAAGCTGTGGGTCTGGAATTAAAATCCAGGTCCATCTGACAGTAAAGCCAACAAGCTCTTTGCTGCCATTTGCTCCATTTTTTGTGTGTGCTACGTGAAAATACAGCAACCCCTACCTTCAACTAACAATAATAACAATAATGGACCAAGCTCGATATGCATTTTCTTAAAGGTGATTCCAAAGAATAATATTTGAGAGCTGAATACACTCAGGAAAATGCTATCAGCTGACCCTCTAGTCCCGAACAACAACCACAAAAATAGATATTTGAAAAATAAAATATATAAAGAAACTAATCTCTAACAGTACTTTACAATGCTTTCATTTTGATTTTGATGTTTTGTTTTATTGTGAATATAAGTCGTGTGCACTATAAAAATGGAAGCAAAATAGAAATGTATAAAATATTAACAGACATCCACTTTAGGTGTTTCCAGTTTTACATTATTATGAAACAATAGGGTCACATATCATTTGACGTATTATTTGAAATTTTGTGTAACTATAGATATTTTAAAATAAATTTGTAAAAGTAAAACTGCTGAGTCAAAGGGTATACGCATTTTGATTCTGATAGATATTTTCAAATTGGCTTCTAAATCCTCTAAAGCTAACTCTCATTTTATTACCTTCCCTAGTACCACCAGGCCCCTAGTACCACCACACAGACCCCACCCAGAACAAAATTCTCTACAAATAAGAAATTCTATTGCTTACATTATTTTATAAGGAAGCAGTGGCATATCCTGAAGATATATCCAGGACATTTCACTTTCTTGTAACAGAAAACATAATTCAATTTGAATGTTAAATCTGTGTCCAGAATTCTATTTAAAATGAACATTAAAGCAAACACCCACCTCCTATTGTACTTAAATGAACCTATCTCCACAAACCATGAAATAAGGCTGAAGAATCACAACCAATCAGTAAACTTAATAAAGTAGAACAGAAATTTGGATTGAAGCTGATAAGGCAGTATGTGACATATTGTAGCAGCCACTATTAGTGCCCTAGACAACATCTATCCCCTCTTCCTTCTCAGAAAGCCTTGATGAGGGCAGCTGTTTATCTGCCAAGGTAAGGTCTCACTTTTTACATTTCTTATATGGTCATGTGTCACAATTTTCAGCACAAAGAAGTAAACAGATGTCTGACATGGACTCTGGAAACGTTTTGATTTTGTTGATAAAGAGATGGAAATTACTTACATTGAAATCTTCCACCCTACTCCTCCTGCCACCATCACCTTAATCTGTTTTGAATGTGGATATGATATGAAGTCCTATAGCCATTTTTGTGAACTTTAAGACAAATAGCATGAAAAGATCATGAAGAAAAGGGTAGGAGAATAGCAGAGATGTCAGTCCCACTATTCTCCAGCATAAGTTTCTGGATGCATGACAAAATATATGCAGCATCTTTTTGTTTAAGCTCCTATATTGTCCTGCTATTTGATACTAAAGACATCCCTAACCATGCAGATATTATATTAACAATGTAAATATATTTTTAATTGAAATGTTAAAGGTATTTTAAAAATCGAAATTAAAATAGAAAACATTTAAAATGGTATCTTCTTAAACAAATGTTTCAATAGTGAAAGTAGATTATCTGTGTGTAAGAGTGCTTGTAGCTTTTGGTTGGAAAGCAATGTGATTACAAGAAAAGGCTGAACTTCAGAATCTGACATACCTAAACATTCAATTTTTGCCATTTTCTAGCTTATGTGGTGGGAAGGGAACCTGGTTTCTTAATTTATAATTAAACACAATCAGAAGAATCATATAGGCTTGTTCTGATGATCATATGTGATGGTCACATAGTAGATAATCAATACATGTTGGTTCTTCTCTCCTTTCATTCAAAATTTATACTTTTTATGGAAAAGGCAGCCTTGGTCCACCTCCTTGAAAACAATAACAATTTCACATTCTTCACTCCGTTTTATGGCAAAGAAGAAAATAAGCTGATAAAGGACTTTTAATATCTGAACCACAGATTTCAGGATGTGGAATAGGAAGAACATTCAACTCAGCCCTAAAACTTTCTAGAGATACAGCCTCACAAACTGAAACCGATGCTTATCATGAAGACTCCTGAGATTCTGCAAGATCCTTGCCTAGGGGCTACAACTAGGTTCACTCTATTATACTTACCAATGCCAATGCAGCAAGAAATAAAAAAAAAAAACTCAGGAGAAATAGTTAATTCTCTGCCAGTTTGAACTCCATGGCAATGACTATTAACTAAGATTTTTTAAAGAATAACATAGAATTTGTGTTTTGTAAAATGCAGGAATAATCATTCACATTACTAACTCCAGAGTTATTTAACATTGGCAGGTGCTCTGGTTTATTCAAAAATTTTAAAACGCAGGAATAATCATTCACATTACTAACTCCAGAGTTATTTAAGGTTGGCAGTTGCTCCGGTTTATTCAAAATAAAAGTATGTATTTTCTAATTGCTTTGCATTTAAGAACCATGTATGTAGAATCTGTTTGTTTGTGTATTAATATGGTTGCACTTACCAAAATATAACTGGAAAGATATAATCAGAAAAGATTCTATTATAATATTTCATCAAGTGTGTTCTAAGAAACATCAATCCCTCAGTGTGCTTTGGAAAATTTTCTTGTGATTAAGAGCTTGAGAAATCACTTTATAATATATGGCTCTCTTGAAGATTTTAAATAATACATTAATATATTACAGGTTTTCAGAAGCTTCACATTTATAGAAACTGTTTAACATTTAGCTTTGCCCAAAGCCTAGAATTGTTCCAAAGGTCTTTGACCATGAAAGGCTGTTCTCCTAGTAATACCTATTAACCTCCTACATTAAAACACACTTTGGAAAGTGCTGGTCTCTAGTGTAGGTATAGAGTTTGGTGGCCATATATTATAATGGTGGTGACACCTGTAAAAGCAGAGTAATGTGAGGCACATTCAGATGTCCATTCAGTCTGTTTATGAAGTCAAACAGACAATCAGCTGACATAAATGGCTTACATGCAACCATAGTAAAAGCAGATTGATGTTAAGATGGTTTTCTTTTCAGTCCTGGATTTGTACACTATTGTCTTTACTACATGACTTGAGACAAAATGTGAGCATACACATATAAGTATATACATCTACACAAGCAATTGAAGTATACAGAAAATAGTCAACACTTTTTTAAAAAAACATTCCATATATGTACCTATACAACAATCCTTCATGTTCTGCACATGTACCCCAGAGCCTAAAGTGCAATTAAATATATACATAAAATAAAACATTCTCTCTGCAAGGCATGCTGTTGATAAAAGAGAACATTTGGCTTCTGTGATGCAGAGTCCAGTGTGGAAGAAGGGAGTAAAAAAGATTTCCCAAAAATGTAACACCCTGATACCACTTGGCTCTGTGTCCTCATCCAAACCTTATCTCAAATTGTAATTCCCATATGTCCAGGGAAGGACCTGGTAGGAGGTGACTGGATCATGGGGGCAGTTTCCCGCATGCTGTTCTCATAATAGTGAGTGAATTCTTGTGAGATCTGTTGGTTTAAAAAGTGTTAGTTTCCCCTGGGCTCTTTCTCTCCTTCTGCCTTGTGAAGAAGATGCCTGCTTCTCCTTCACCTTCTGCCATGATTGTAAGTTTCCTAAGGCCAGCCATGCAGAACTGTGAGTCAATGAAACCTTTTTGTTTAAAAATTACCCGTGCTCAAGTAGTATCTTTATAGCAGTGTGAAAACAAACTAATGCACACCCTCTCAAATGAATAAACCTCACAAAGATGGAAACTTTAGCATAATCTGAAGTTACTATTTGTGAAGAGGTGATGTCAATTTTTTTTAAGTTTATATTTTCGTATGGTATTTGCAGTATGAGACTTGGTAAGGGAAGATGACATATATGAAGATTTTACCCAAATGGAAATTTTGAAATTAATTTTGGTATGGAAAGCCAGTTGTAATAGTGTTCAATATAATATTTTTTATTTTGCTATTTTATATTCTATAACAATCATATGTGGATTACAGAATATGGGTCAAAAACAGGCTAAATTGTGAGAAGAACTTCTCTTTTTTGAGGAAAAGATGATCATTAGTTCATGGGAGTTTGTAATCTAATTAGAAAGACAAGATATATGCCCATAAAACAGGTAACAACACAAGGGAGAGATGATTAAGTACCATGAAAAATGATGAGTGACAAAAGTAGCAGGTGCTATAAGAGGATTAGAGAAGAAGAAATCAAGTTTCACTATTTTTGTGGATATAAAATATCCTAAATTTAAAAATCAACTTGATTTAAGTGGATTTAGCTTGTCATTTCAATTTTGCATGTTCAAGCCTTCGTGTAATTGGGACTGTTCTCATTGTTTTCCCAGCTTGCTCACCAGGTAGCCAGTGAGAGAACAGAACAGGAAGTACTGTCCCTGCCATCTGCCATGCCTCCCACTGCAAATCAGGTGACTGTGTGTGTGTGTGTGGTGTGTATACACACATATACATATGCTACCTGATATGTATTTGCATTTGGGACTGAATATTTTGAGGTTTCCAGATTCACGAAACTGTGAAAATACCAGGTATCATTATCTAAACTTTCAGTCTGAGGTTTAGCCATCCCTGAACAATCACGGCTCAGCACTGAAAGTAAAGATGTCTCTACATAAGCACAAATTGCAACAATAACACTTTGCATTTCTATAACATCTTCCATTGAAATAGCTCATTCTCAGCACTGTTTACAAGCATTAATTTAGCCTCACAAGGGAAAGATAATTTGCAAGAAATAGGTTAACTGTCTGATTTGAGATAGCACAGTTCCTAAAGTCAGTATAAAATACAGGCATTCTCAGTCCTGGTTTAGTGACTTGGTGCAAGCAAACCCTTCTTCAATTCCTTTTAAAATTTTGTTCTCAAATACCAATGAACATACCATAAAAATAAATTATAACATGTCATTAGCATAGATACAAAAATAATCTAGAGAATCTTTTTGTATATGACTCTGTCTATGTTATTGCTATCATTTACAAGCTTTTCTCAGTCCCAGTAAAGTTTTTTCTTTGTGCCTGGAACCATTGATAATGAAAATCATTATAATGAAGAGAATAATATTCAAATGTGAGAAAATGTTCAATGAGAAGATGAAAGAAAACATGAGGAAGTACTGAGCCCCTAACAGGTAAACTTGCTTCATGCAAGTCTGTCCTCCAGTTTTTAATAAAAGTAGTAGGTCATCAGCAACTGGTAGAATACAATAGGAGAAACAATGCTGGGTCAGACCAACAAAAATTTGGTAAGAGTCCTCCGCCAATACCACTGTCCCTATTGGAGGCCATGGGAATTAAACATTACAGTGTGTCAAGGCAAACAAAAAGTATAGGTCGAGGAGGAGGAACAGCACAGAGGAACTATCATGATTATCCTTGGCTCTTGCAAAACTTCATTATCCACATTTTTGCTCAATGAAATATAAATAATTATTAAGTATTTTCCATATTAAGTTGCAATGCTAAATGTACAGATAAAAATCCTCAAAAAGGCAAAACATAAATAAACCAGAAAGAAACAATAAGAATGGTGTAAGTTGATTGTTTCCTTCAATACATTTGGAGCATCTATAATAGGCATGGCCAGAAATTCTCAAAAGTGGTGATGCTTTGGAAGGCACAATGGGGAACTCTAGAATTTAGCTGGGATGGCTTTAGGTTGTCATATTTACTGAGGGAACTCTTAGCATTTATTGGTCAGTATCCAGGGACAGTAGATACAATGCAATATTTAGGACAGTCTCACCAATGAATAACTCCCCCACATCCTACATGACTTTGAAAGATGTCATTGCCTGTTTATTCATGGGGGTGAGAAGCCAATTTATAATTGCTTGAAGTTAGAAACTCTCTCCATGTGTTATATATTATACAAAGAATCATTTACACAGTTTTAATACATACTGAGTTCTCTGAGTGCAAGTATCATATTAATCAGAGAATATTTCACATAGATTCAAAAGTTTCCAACATGCAGTCACAATTTTGGAAAAATCACATCATAAGTGGCTATGCCATGGCACGTGAAACACCATAAAAACATACTGTACCCTTCTGCATGTGTAGTGGTCATGTCCAGGTGATGCCATGCATACTTGTATACATCTTCCTACTTCATCACATCATTCTCTGAAGCTATGCCTGAGCATTTACATATTTAATAGTTAATATTATAATTAATTTTTATAATTTCTTCTATTCTAGTGAACAATGATACTGACTTTTAAAAAATTATGTGTTTAGGTAAGTTGCCTTATATATTAATTTCAATGCAGAATACTAAAGGTGAATTACATATTAGTTGTTATAAATAATTTCACATGTTACAAATAGTATTGTACATTATTTGCTATAAACAATGTAGTGTATGTTATGGTTAATACTGTCAACTTTATTGGATTGAAAGATGCCTAGATTTCTAGTAAAGTATCATTTCTTACTGTGTCTGTGAAGGTGTTGCCAGAGGAGACTAACACTTGAGTCAATGGACTAAGAGAGGAAGACCTACCCTCAATGTGTATGGGCACCATCCAATCGGCTGCCAGTATGGCTAGAACAAGGCAGATGGAAAAAGGTGGGATAAGCTGGCTTCCTGAGTCTTCTGGCTTTCATTTTTCTCCTGTGCTAATGCTTCCCGTCCTTCGACATCATACTCCAGGTTCTTTGGCTTAGACTTACACCAGTGGTTTGCTGGTCGGCTGTAGGGCCTTTGTCCACAGACTGAAGGCTATACTGTCAGCTTTTTCACTTTTGAAGCTTCTGGACTTGGACTGAGCCACTACTGGCTTCTTCTCAGCTTGCAGACAGCCTATCATGGGACTTTACCTTGAGATCACCGTGAGTCAATTTGCCTTAAAAAATTCCCTTTCATATATATATACACACACATATATATACATATATTCATATATATATACACACATATATATACATATATTCATATATATACACATACATATACATATATTCATATATATACACATATATATACACATATATACATATATTCATATATATACACATATATATACATATATTCATATATATACACATATATATACATATATTCATATATACACATATATACATATATTCATATATACACATATATACATATATTCATATATACACATATATACATATATTCATATATATACATGTATATACATATATTCATATATATATATACATATATGAAAAGGAATCTCTCTCTCTCTCTCTCTCTCTCTCTCTCTCTCTCTCCTATTAGTTCTGTCTCTCTGGAGAACCCTGACTAATGCAGAACACTATTATTAAAAAGGAAATGTGTCTGTGCTAGATAGTACAGATAGCAGTAGTGGTGAAGACAGGAAATAGAGTGGTTAAAAAACAAGTGTCAAGTCAATGGGTACAGAAATAAATCTAAAATTACAAAGAGTAGTAAGCCTTACAAAGGAAAAGAAGACTATGAAATGAAAACAGAATAGCAGGAGAGAACATACATTGAACAGTACAGGTTCAGAAAAGGCTTCTCCACACAAAGATAAAGATCAGCAAGATGTCTAGAAGTTGTCAAAGGAAGAAAAGGAGGCCGCACTGCAAGTAGAAGGAAGAGCATGTACAAATAAATATACGGTCACAATGGGCTACACGAGGAGAGGGGTTAAATCAGAAAACACAGGAAGAAGCAGCTTTTCCACATCCCACATTCTTTTGTGCATAATTCCTCCACTTTCCTAAGTACATTTTTCTTTAAAAGCAATTCAGATCTCTCCTCAGAATCTAGTCAATGGACCCAAAATTTCTCCTGAGAGAAGAAGAAATATAAAGCGTCACTAGAGTGTACATTACCTTGCTAAAATGCCTTGAGATAGATTAAAGTATTCCAATATTTTCTCTAGGTAAATGCTATCTGAAGTGGCAAATTGGGATTTCTACTCTTTACTCTGCATTTAGCATGGCCTTGCCTAAATGTTGAAGCAAATGGCTTTTTGCCTAAGGGTTTGAAAATAACAAAGCCAAGCAATATGCATCCATGGCTCCCCTTGGATCATTCGATCAAAAACAGTATTAAGTAGTGCTGTTTTTATAACTACCATTGTGGGGACACTTCGGTGTTGTGAGAACAAGAAACTAATTCCTAGTCTCCTGATGTGATGCACTGGAGAAAATTCAGAGGAGGATTTGTCTCATAAACTGCAAACATGCAGGAGGTGACTCCAATCAAACACCACGAGACTTCTTTATAAGTTTTTACGTAAAAGGAAACCATTTGAGGCTAGTTATCTCTTCCTTATGCAATCTTTCACCCACTTGGGGTAGACACATGGGAAAAGTGCAGTTGATTGAAAGCCCATCCAAGAATCTCCTTCCCAACTGTAGCTTACTCCAGAAAAACCGGGAGGTGCGCAAACTTGCAAGCTCTCATTTGATAGTTTTTCCTCCTCTTTCTACAATTTTTAACAAAACAAGGAGGAATGCATTCTTAACTGAGTGTGGGTTGAACAGAATCTTTCACCTAGGATTTGACTAGCTATAACATCACTAACACATAGACTAATTGGTATGAGAGGAGGCTGTGTCCTGTATCTTCCTTTCCTTAGTCAGTGGATAACATTCATTTTCTTCTAATATATCAGAAAAACAAGTATTCAAACTCTTATTTATTTGGAAAGTCTGGAAATATTTCCTTAAAAAATTAATCCTATAAGACATGGAATTGCTATCATACTTTCTAATTTGGGAAGAAGCTTCACGGTTAACTTTAAAATGTAATGGTTTTGGTTTGATAGGTCTTGGGAAATTTTTAACTTGACTGAAATTCCAAGTAATGAATGCTTTAAAAATATTCAAGAATAAAAAATAATTAAAATGTGTCTGTTTTAATAAAATCTCCATAAGATGTAGTCTATTTCAGAAATTGTATTGCCTCATATTTAGTATTTGTGAAATAAGAAGTATAAACTTCAAAGTTCTAGTGTATAATCCCAACATGGGGTCTAATCATATTGATAAAATAATACACAGATGCCTGCAGACTAGAAAAACAAATTATACTAAACTTTACTAGGTTCTATAATGTCCCTTAGATTGAATGTAAATATAGGTTTCTGAGTCTTTGTGACAAATCAGGGTCAAGCTGCTGCTGCTTAGAAAGCCCCTTGGCTGCAAAGCTTCTATTCCCTATGCAGAAACTTGATATTGCTTGTAAATCCCAAACTGAAATGTTCTTAGACTCTATGGCTTAGTTAGAAATTCTACATTTATATCCCAGATATTATACATGGCAACATGATAGAGTCTGTGATTAAGATGTGGATTATGTGGCCCACAGGCTAGATAATGAATACAAAAGAGTGATGAAACAATCCATTCTTCCTGCTAGTAGGACCCCCAAATCACACTGGCCTCCTATAACCACCCACCTAGAACATTATTTGGGAGAGACAGAGAAGAAATTAGGTCCTCTATCTACTCTGCCTCCTGATTTATGTTTTACCATCTATGAATCTGTTATTAGAGAAACCTTGCTAATACCATTACCATGAGTCCAATGTTTCAAATCTATTACTTCATTAACCTATAGGGGTCTTGGTGTCTCACTTGTAAATGTGCATTTTTCTACAGAGATAGTCCTAATGTTCAGATATTAGGGTTTGGTTCATCACCCCAAGAGAGGCTAAACTCAAGTGCTCTATAATATGTAGATTCATTTGACCATTCCATTCCAGGCCTCAGATTAGGAAACCTCCTAACAGTGGCTAAGTGGAGATCAACCTCTACCCCAGTGCATTTAGCTAACCACATAATCATGATTACGCACTCATACATACACCTGGTCAATTCGAACATTTGAGGTGGTGCCCACATTCTAGGCTCATCAATACACCTGACTATATCCTTTGAGGTATCCTATTAAGTCACGTTTTCACTTTGTTCTTCATTTTTTGATCCCAGGAACTTTCCGCACTAGCTCTAGGCAGTTACGTCTGAGTTGCCTGCAATGTAATCATATCCTTAAGGCCAAATAAAATTGAAAAGCAGCTGCGTAAAATTCTCTGAAATGTCATGAAAATGCCTATATAACTCACTTTTGAAAATGAATATGATAAAAATCCATTGTTAATGTGTATAGCAATCCACTGAGTCACCATCTCTTTGGTCATATTATACTCTGAATTTTAACACAAAGCACACAAATTTGCTTTAGATTGACATATGTTTACAATCTTCAGATCAATCTGATACATAGGAAAGACATTAATAGTGCTTAGGGTCCCCTCCTACAAGCATTAACCTTATGGACTCTGGACAATGATGGTACACAGTTTTAAAGTAAAAATCTTGCTCAGTGCCTCAAATCTGCCAAAGTCTGTTGAGATCAGTCGAAAAGACTGATGAAATTTCTCTACCTGCTGGGATGCTTCAGCTAGAAAATGTAGCATTTACTAATATTCCAACATGTGTTTTTCTTTAGTATTTAATGTTTCAAAAAGAAAGCAGAAAGAGCCTCAGTAAATTCCTGTGGCCTTTGCTTAAACTGACATATATGCAGTTGTGGCTAATATATTTTTAACAAAATAGGATTTTAGAAATCATCAGTTAACCACTTTTACGGTACAAAGTATTCTTCGATTACTCAGGCATTGAAATAAATGAGAAAAATATTTGATGACCCTCATAGTCATGTTAAAATAAGATTAATCAACTCCTAAATAAGTATCACAAGCTTCTACAGGATGTCCATTTTGGAGTATAGCATGGCTGCTTGTTGTAGGATTGATGGATCCCTATCTAGGGACCAATTTTATTCAATATTTTCAGTGATCACCGTGGGAAATCAAGAAAGAACCTTGAAGAAGTTATTAAATACATTCTGATGTCCTGAAATACTATCTCTGTTCAACAGATGGTAAATGCATTCAGAGGTCTTAGTTGTAGTCATTGAGGAATTGCTGTATGCCAATCATTCTGCTCCAGGAGCAACCGTACTGTTAAGATATGCAGGAGATCATGAGCCTCCACACAACCTGCACAATCATCTGGACTGACAGTCAGCCTAGAGGCACCTAGATCTGTAGGAAATCTAGCAAAAGAGAAACCTTGTGAGGGGTACCACATTAAAAACAATTCTGAATTCAGCTTGAGTATAAAGACAGCATTATTAGAAAAATCAAATAAAGTATTCACACATTTTAAGGATACAGTTGGGCACCATGGATCATTAATTTACAAATATGCAGTTTGGCAACATTTTACAATTTACATTATAATCATGCTACCTTAATTAACTGTATAACAACTAGATCACATCTCAATTCTGGAACACATCTATTAGAATCACTTTTCAGAGAACTGAAATAAATAGTAATGAGTTCTCACCATAGAAATTCCAAAAAACATCAAAGCTCTCATTCCTGAACTTTAACCTAGTGTCTAAGTAAAGGACAAACGGTGTGGTGGTGGTAGTGGTCCGTCAGAGGCAGGAGAATCAAACATTAGCAATGAGAAGTGGGAAATTCTGTAAAGCAAGAATGAAGCTGAGTAGCATGGCTCTTGAAACAGTAACAAAGAGTAACTCCTTTAGAAACAATAATAAATTGGCAGACTTTTTGCTTGTGTTTGTTAGCTTGTTTAGCAAAAGCAGGATGTAAGAAGTGAAAGAAAAATGAAGCCGGGTCAAAGGAACGTATGTTAATCTACTCCTCTTTCCAGCTATTTTATAGCCCTTTATCCACACAAAGCCTGGTGGAAAGTACTGCAGGGAAGATGTGAATAATACCTTCTCATGAAACAAGATCTTACAATTTATGTGATTTAGTTAAAGACCACACCTTGTGAAGGGTTTACAGGAGGAGATGGACTTTGAATCAACTTTTACACATGCCTCCCTGCTGATGCCATGCCGTGCTTCCTCTTGATTACCCTGGTAATAGCAACAATTGTTATTAGAATTCACCACTGGCAGATCAAAACAAGTGTTGAGGGCTGGAATTCCTTTTCTAGGATTTCTCCTTGAGTCCAATCCTACCCTTTGCAAGAGCTATCAAGTCATAACCAATAAACACCTGAGACCTTCAGAAATGTGTTTGAAAATCATTGATCTAATCTAGTCCAATTCAATGTCACCTATTCTATACAAGAAGGTGATGTGATCTGCTCATATACTTAAGTAGTAAGTAGAGGGCTAGGATTTACAGTCAGATCTTCAAATGATTAGTGCAATGTTCTTTCACACACCTCAAATTAGATAGGATTAGAACCAAGAACAGGTAGATGCTGCCTTTGAACAGAATGTGTGGTAGCGCTGAGAACTGCAGCAGGGAGATGGCTTTGACTTTATTCTCCACGTTGGGAAATCAGTGATTAGGAAAATATTAAAAATTGGCCTAAGTTGATGCAGTGAATAAATTGGTGGCAGATTGGCTCTGAATTTCATACTTGAAACACTATACTATGCTCTAGAGTGCTAAATATTTAGTTTAATTCTTAATTTGGTAAACTTACTTAATTTTCTGATAGCAAAATTTAAATTTCAAACATTGCTATTATCCACCTATATTTTATAAACAGCCTATTCATCTTTTACTGTTTTTTTTTAATTATAGGGTTTCAAACTCTATATTAATATTTAAATATTTTATTTTTATTCTGAAGAATTTGCTAGTTTTATGAATGTGCATTTTTTTCCATTAGGACATTTTTCTAAATTAAAAATTTAATACTTTGGAAACATTTTTATTTCAGGAAAGCCAATACTTTGTCATACTTTATTTTTTTAATTCCTATTTTATTTCAAATTTATTTGCTATAAAATAGGGAACTAACTTATTTCAAATGATCACTGAACAATACTTGAATAACTTGCTTAATTTCAATATTTTTTTCTTATTCATTTGTAATGCCACCTGTATCAAATAATTCATTCTTAAACACCACAGTTAATAGATGAGCTACATTTCTTTCTCAATGGCCTATCTATAGATTTTTATGCCTTCTACAGTGCTATTACATACATTATTATTATGACTACTACCACTACTACCAACAATATTTTTATTTTTGTTGTTGTTATTTTGTAAGGAAGTATAGAATAATGAGGTTAAGAATTTGAACTCTGGAGTCAAGAATGCCTGTGTTCATACTGGCTTCAACATATAGGAATTTATTAGTTATGTAATTTTGGGCAAATCATAGAACGCCCGCTTTCCTTAACTGCAAATAGGGATTAATGAGAGTACAGTTGCCTCTGCATATCAGTAGTTCCACATCCACAGATTCAGACAACTGCAACTGAAAACACTTAGGAAAAAAACACAATAAAAATAATATAAACAAACAATACAGTTTAATGACAATTTATAAAACACTGACATTGTATTAGGTATACTAAGTAATCTAGAGATGTTTTAAAGTATATGGAAGGAGGTACATAGGTTTTATGCAAATATGACACCATTTTATATAAGGAATTTGAGTGCCCACAGATTTTAGACTAGGGGTAAGAAGTTCTGAATCAATCTTTCAAGGATACTGAGGGACAAGACAACTGATTTATCTTATGGAATTTTGGTGAGGAATGAGTGAGTTAATATACCTAAAGCATAGGAGGTTGCCTACAATATGTTAAGTACTATTTGAGTGTTAGTTATCATTTTATTTCATTATTCCAAATCATTAATTTAATTTACTTTAGAATAATTATGAAAAGTTCTAGAAATTATTATCCATAAATTTGGTTTGGAAAGGCATAATATTTGTAAATTAACTTGGAAAGAATTGATGTATTTATAATATTTATGAAATAATGGCATGTCAACAGTTATAAAGATGAAAAGACAGGTCATCCACTATGTGTTGTAATTTTTTCATAGAAATTATAAAATTCTACTTAAAGTCTGTTGCCATGTTCAAAGATAGATTTTATTTTTCTTTATATTTTTTATCTGCTTTTTTGTTATGTGTGGAAATTACTGATTTTTTCCAACTTTTTTGTGATAAAATACACATATAAAATTTACCATCTTAACCATTTTTAAATGTACTGTTCAGTAGCAGTAAATATATATTCATAATGTTGTACAATCATCACCACCATCTATCTCCATAACTTTTCATCTTGTAAAACTGAAAGTATTGATTTTCAAATATTTAATTGATATAAAGCCAAATATCTAAACATCTTTATTATTAGTTCAAGTGATGCCTTGGTGATACTGCTACTGTTGTAGATTCTCTTAGGATTTCCATGTAGTCAGCTTTTATATAAATAAAAATAATTTTTGCCTCTTTCTTTACAGTTCACTAAACTTCATGCCTTACTTCATTTCCTGAAATACACCAAACAAAAAGTTTCCAATAGTAGCCATCTGCAGCTTGTTTCTCATTTAATAAAATTGCTCCTAGGTTCTCATTTTACAGAGCAATGTTATCTATTGATTTTCTTTAACTCATAAAAAAGAATTTAAAAATAATATATTTTAAATGGCATCAAACATCCTTTTGGACATTTGTTGAAGTCAGCATACAGTTTTATTCTTTGACTGAATAATTATATAAGACAATTATCTGTATTAAATTATACATGCCTAGAATAAGCTTGTCTTCATACTAATATACATTATATTTATATATTGATGACATTGAATTGTTTTATTTAGGAGGTTTATATCTCTGTGGTATTCTTTTTGTTTATTTGCTATTTTGTTTATTTACTTTAGTTGACAAATACAAATCACATATATTTGTCATGCAAAACAAGATGCTTTGAAATATTTATATATGCTAGAATGGCTAAATCAAGTTAATCAGCATAAGCCTATTTTATGTACTGGTCAGTTTTTATAGTGAGAACATTTAAAATGCACTCTCAGTAATTTCAGAAACACAAGTCATCATATTGTACAATAAACCTGGAATTATTCCTCTTATCTGGCCGACATCCTGTATCTTTTGATGCACATCTCCCCAGCTCTCACACTCCTAACCCTAGCCTTGGTAATCACCATTCTTCTCGTTGCTTCTTACGGCCTAACATTTTAAGATTCCACATATAAGTGAAATCATGCAGTAGTTTGCTGTTTTTGTTAAGTTTTGATATTATGGTTATGTAGCTTCTTAACAATAGGTTAGCAGGGCTTTGTTTTTCCTAAAATTTTATTTTTCTGGGCTTTAAAAAAGTTAATATGAGAATTAACTTCACCTTTGCATTTTCAAGTAATCTGCCTATAAAACCATGCAGGGCAAGAGCCTTTTAAGAGATAATTCTTCAGTACTTTTCTATTTTTCAACATTTATTAACTCAATCTTTAAGGGAATTTTTATAATTATATATTTTTAAGAAACTCATCCAATTTATTAAGATTTTCAAATGTATCAAAATGGGCTTCACAAAGTAAATTTTACGTAGTTTTTAATCTCCATATCAACAATTTTAGTACCTTTATCATTCATGATTTTGCTTTTTTTATTTTCTATTTTTTATTGAAATTACCAGACATGTCTATTATTGCCAATTTTATCCAAGCATTCTCTATACTCCTTCTGTTTTCAGTTAATTAATTTCTGCTGCCATTTTACTATCTCTTTCCTTCTATTTTTCTCTTTGTATTCAAAATGTATAAATGATTTTAATGAAAATGTGATTTAATGCATTTTTATAAAAATAACATTACCCAGTTATTTAATTGAATTTGTTTTTTTAATGATTACAAAATGTTTTTTAAATATGTTAAATTCTAATATTTCCGTTGAATATAAATTATAATTTCTAGTTCATTTTGCTTTTTTTAAATGTAGTCACATAGCATTCAAAATGTTTCATGAATAGGTTTCAAAAGAGTTATATAGGTACTACCAGTAAAAATGAAGAAGTCAACTCTGCAAGATTGCCAAAAATAGTCTTCTGATACTTTTTCAGCTGCCATCTTGGGTTTAAAAAGTATTTTAAAGATCCTATGAACTCTACTTCTGACTTAGTACTCTATACAATAAATATCAAAATAATATTCATGTATTTTATATATTAGAATATAATTGAATAAAACAGCGGAAAATTAGAAGACCCACATCTAAAATCCCAGAAGGGATGGGACTTTAGTACTCACTTCAATTCCTTAACTTTTTAGATGAAGAAATCATGGCATAAATAATTAAAGAGATTAACCATTCATTCATTCATCCAGATGTATTCAGTGAGGCCAGTGTATCACACACCATGTTGAAATTGGGGCAGAAAGAATGTGGGAACAATGATGAAGAGCACATGACTGCTGAATTCCAGGAGTGCTCGATGTGGTGAGTCTCATATAACAATATGCACTCATCATTCTGTTTTATTTATTTCGTGGCTGCAAATAATCTTATCTGCTTGCTTGTCTATCCCACTACCTTTTATAGTGAGATGCAAAGAAAATAAGAGCCTTATTCACTACCCAATGTACAGAACAGCTCCTAGTGTATGGCAAGAGCTCAATGAATGTTTGCTGAGTTAATGAACAAAGGGATTGATTGGCCCTGGAGGCTACATGGAAGTCAGTGGTACTACTGAAGTGCACCTTAGACAACAAATGTGCAACCAGAACAGGCAGCAAACATAAGGACTTCAAAACTAAGATGACAGAGCAGGCACTGCCAGTGGAATGGGACATCTTCATAATTGCTATAGTTTAAAGGGTATAGGAAAGAGAGGAGATAAAAGACACAAGAAAGAGAAGGGGCCTCATATATCAAACCTGAGAATGTTGACTTTATCCTCCCATCTTTTCAGAGATTTTTTTTTTTTTTAAGAGAAGGCAGGATACACGGATGTGGGTTTTAGAAAGTCACTTTGGCAGCTATTTGGGGAATAAATTGGGGGGAGATTATAAGGTCACATTGACAGTTACCAGTGGAGTTGCAGCTGAAATATTTTTTCCACTGTATATCATCTCATCTCCTAGGAGCAAACTCCTTTTTGATTTAGATTGAAAAAGAGAGACAGACATTTGTTTGGTCAATTAAGGGTCTAATTTTGTAGGATTCCTGGAGGTCTATCTATCATATAGTTTAGAAAGGTAAAAGGAAACCACTGTAACTAATAGGTGTCAGTGCTTAGATCCCAGATGTTTAGTGTCTTCAAAGATAAAAGGCTTGTTAACAGTCAGGATGGAGGCTGCAGATAACGGATCAGCCCTGTTGACTCTGCATGGCACTTTTTTCCTGAGTTTTTTTTTTTTTTTAATCTTTCTTTGTTAAAATAGTTGTATTTACTTTTCAGAAAAAGAATGTATTTACTTTTGAAAAATATAAATAGGCTATTAGCAATGAAATAATTTTTGTGTGTAGGCCTTTGTTCATTTGGAAGGAGATCAAGATATCTTCCTAATACACGACAAAAATGCATAACCCAGTGAAGGGAAGATAGTGTCTTTATAAGCCTCTGCTTTAATTCGTTTTTAATTTACACCCATCCTCATTTTAAAAGACTCACATAGCTTTATATGACAATTAGTTTGGGTAACTAAAAAATAATCAATAGTCATTTCATTTTCTATTGCTGTTATAAATTTATTCTGAGAACATATCAGCATCCATATAAAACAGAAAATATGACACAAAATGAACCTCTATTAATCCTACTTGAGCATCTTCCAAATTTTCTTTTTGCATGTTGCCAGTTAAAATTAACTCAAATGGAGTACCTGGGCTTCATTGAAATTAGAGTTGATTTTTTAAAAATAGGATTATAGAATTTATTGAAGAATCATTATTTAACATACAGGTGTTTTAAGAAAAAAAAATTGGATTTCTCTCTCACACTGGTGACTTACATGAGTCAATCACTTTTAGTAAGTAAAGGATATGTGAAAGATGAACAAGAACAAAATAACTTTAAGATTTTAATTAATGGACATCGTTAATTTCCTCAATATTCTGATTTTTTAAAATTTCACTATCAGGTTTTTAAACTCATAAATCAACTTATATATTGCACTGCTTAATAATTATCTGCTATTATATTTATTTCCTTCACAAATAGACCATGAGCTTCTTGCAGGCAGTTTTGTCCACTGTTTTGCCTAGCACTTAATGCAACATCTTGGACACAGCTTGTATTCAATAAAGTTTATTGACAAATAATTTCAGGTACATTGTATGTAAGCAATTTCATTCTATTATAGCATCTTAGCACCAGAAGAAACCATCAAAATTATCTAGTCTAACTCCACTGTTTCACAGAAAAAGGAATTCCTGTTCAGAGAGGCAAGGTACCTATTTGAAGAACACAAAGCTCCCCAGGTCTCTCAACTCTTATTCCAATTTTTATAGTTTAGAAAATTTGAGATTTCTGAGTATTATATCTTGGATAACAGGAAATGAGCTTTGAGGTGTGCTATGATACATATAAATTCAATTCAATGTTCAGGTGTCAGAAACCAGGTATCAAGAGTCCAAATTAAGACACACAGAAGGGACAAAACAGAATTAGTACTCAGTGACACATGTTCTCCTTCTGAAAGTCTCCACTACCTTTCCGTAGGGGAACATCTTGGCTTCTATGTCACATAGAAACTGTATCCATATTGGGGAGTATAACCGAATAATAACTATTTTTTCTATATTTCTGATATAAAAATGTCTATAATTTGTAAGTAAAATTCTCTAATGAGAACATCAAATGAGTCATGTGGAAAACAGGTGTTACTTGTGGCAGAGACTGCTATTTACCAATCTGTTTCCTCTTCTTCCTGGAACACAGCTGGGCCACATTTCCCAGCGTTCATGGCTTTGAGGCTTAACCATGTGATTTAGTTTAACCAGTTGAATGCAACCAGAGATGAGGTACAGCACTACCAGGATTTATCATAAAGTAGCACTCTGTTTACTCATTCTGATATACAGATTCCTAGGACAAATCTCTAAGTCACGTGTTAAAGTTACCAGGAACATCAGTAGCCTGACTCACGAGTGACTGTGAGAATCAAGGGCTGCCTGTTGACCTGAAACTCCCTTGAACCATGGATGAGACAAACGCTGCCATTGTTTTCAGCCTCTTGTATACTGTAGGGACATATATTCTAGCAATTAGTGTTACTTTACTCTTAAATTTCTGTGATAGAGAAAAATACATCATTCCTATCACCTAGAAAACATTCAACATCTGGACTATGGAATGACAAAATGACTATACTGTTCCACACTGACTTTCTTCACATTTGCTCTTAGATACATAAAAATCTAGCATAAGGAGTATTCATTTAACATCAACACCATAAGCTAATTAAGGTTTCATTGTACCTCATCCCATACAGCAAGGGTTCTCTAATGTTGGTGTTTATCAGAATCACCTTGAAGGCTTATTAAGCCAGATTACTGTTTCTTTTTTCCAGAGTTTCTGATTTTACTGGCCTTTGATATAGTCTGATAATTTGAATTTGTAACAGATTCCAGATGATGCCCTTGCAGCTAGGACTATCCTTTAAGAAGCACAGCTATAGGGCTTCTAGATCACTCCAAAAAATGTTACCCAATATTTTCACACACTGGCCATCTATAACAAGGTAGCATCCTCTGGAAGTGGTACTATCTGCGGAGCAATATACTTAATGCAATTCTGAAAGGGAGACAAATGCAGGGCCTAACTGCAGCTGCTTAGCTAATAAGGAGGTGTTTCTCACT
The DNA here is from genome assembly GCA_963573385.1 of Cacajao melanocephalus. Classification (NCBI taxonomy): domain Eukaryota; kingdom Metazoa; phylum Chordata; class Mammalia; order Primates; family Pitheciidae; genus Cacajao; species Cacajao melanocephalus. The sequence continues at coordinate 117,756 of CAUYLG010042428.1, forward strand.
GTCAAAACCGTCAAAAACAGCACCTGTGTTCAGATGGAGTGCAGCCTATTTGGAGTTGGAAATATTAGCTTACAGGTAAGTCAAGTCTTCCTTATGCAATGAAAGGTAAGATTAAAGCTCATCTGAAGATGAGAAGAGGAAATGAGATGTTGAGGGAAAAAATATATATCTGAAGGCCACAGACCTGAAGAAATAAGACATTATTGTTAAAGATTTACCAGAAGGAAAACCAGAATCTCACCCTGGCATGAGGGGAAGCAGCCTGCCAGTTCACCAGCAGAAATCTATCAGAAGTTGTTGCAAAAAAAAAAAAAAAATCAACTCCAGCCCAAAGAGAAAGGCATCTCTCTGCTATAGCACAACTTTTACCTTACAGGTGTCACCAAGATCATTTACTTCAGACGGGAGCAAATTTCTGACTGCTCGAATTTATTGATATTTTGTCCGCAAGACAGTGGTCTCAGCCTGGAAGGGATGCTTCCAGCCATGTAGCTTGGCCAGACAGGGCATATGCAGAGATGGACTGACAGCAAGATTCCTGTGCAGCAGCTATGTGATGAGGTGGAGTGGGACCTATGCAAGCCGGGAGGATGAAGTCAGTCTTCAAAGATCCACTGAACCCAAACTTCAAATATAGTGGCAGAGCTGTGGATTGCTGCGGGAAAAACACTGCCTGACAGCAAGTCTTGTTTACAAGGCTCTAAGAAAGAAAAGCCTTTAAAGCAGAGGCTTGGAAAGACATGGAAGCTAAGAAGTAGACTTGAATAAACATTGACAGTGCCGTAAACAACCAATCACATCTTTATTTGGAAAAGCAAGTAAAGGTTACATATCAGTCTTTTTAGATGAATTAAAGGACAATAATTATTGTTAGCAACAGCCTCAAGGTAAAGGATCAAAAACTGAAAGTTTTAAAGGAAAATACTACTAAATGAATATTGTATCAAAATGATACATATATTTAATGATAATGAGAGTCTATATTTATATAGTGCTCTGAAGTTTTTCAAATAATGTTATCTCAACTCATCTTCAAAATGACCCTATGAGGTAGGCACATTAGCCCTATTTTACAAACGAGACTGTTCTGGCATTAATATAATTTCCAACTTCACTAATTCCTTCTCACTTCACAAGTCTTTATACCCTAACCCAAATAACATATCAAATCTAATCTGCAGTAAATAGTGTCTAAGAAAATCACATTTTGCAATTACCCTCTGCAGTACAGCAAATATATTAAATAGATGCTTTTTTTTCACAATGGCATTTGAAACTGACTTCTTAATATAAATGGAAAATTTTAGACAATTACTGGGATTTATCAAAGAAAAGAGTATCTGCTGGGCTGAATGCTGCCTGGAAGACTGACCTTATTTATTCAAAAGATTGTATGTGTATATATAATCTTTTGAATAAGTATGATATATACATATATATACATATTTACTCTAAAGAGAGAGCTATATGTATACATAGGATACATATGTATATACACACACATATATATACACATATATACATATATATACTATGTATATACACACATATACATATATATACTATGTATGCATATACACACATATATACACAGACACACACGCGCGTGTATGTGTGTGTATAAGTTTTCTCTCTCTCACAATGTTAAACAGTCCCTCTCTGACAGTAGCTGGTATTAAAAGGTGAACCCTTGTCTTAAAAGCTGCCTCTCTCCAGAGTTTTGCTCTGTAAATGTTGCCTGCCTTGTTTGTGGGAGCTATACAACTACACTGCACTAGCAGCAGTAGCACCATAGCCATCACTATCATCATTGTCATTAGCATCATCATCCCTTCCCACCTATCTCTGCAAACACTTTTATATCTAATGGAGCTCACTTAAACCAGAGTAAATACCAGAGAAAGTATGTTAGTTAACTGAGTACCTAAAGGCTATTTAGAGCCATGCATAAAATCCGGAAATACTAAAGATCTCTTAGAACCTTAATTAGCAGATAATGATTATATAGAGAGAGAGCAACTTGGAAAGATGAATAGGCAGCCCTTATCTCTTTACAAAATTATGTTCATATAAATACTGTTTTTTTTTTATGTAGAAGTAGTGTAGCATAAATGGTTAAGCCTGTTGACTCTGGAGCCAGACTACCTAGGTTGAAAACTCAGCTCTGCCACTTTGGTTGTGTTGCAATAGACAGTTTAAACTGTGAGTACTTCACTTTCTTTACCTGTAACATATTAACAATAATAGTATAAGAATTAAGAGGTTGGTCAGTTTAACCCACTGTGTAAGAATTTATATTAGTATTATTTTAAAATTGCTACAGCCATGGCTTAGAGAATCTTTCAATGGAGCTTAGCCTCCATGATTTTTGAATACCATGAAGCCTCTGTTCACAATCTGTTCCTCCATCCCCAGCAACAGTTTTCCAAGTAGACTAGTGTCCTGCTATTAGAATTCTGTCCTGGTTTTGAAAGGCCAATACTATGAGACCGTTCCTAAACCTTTTTTCACATGGGGATGAAGACTGAATTTCTAAATAGAAATCAAAAGTGATAGAAAAATGGTACTATCTGCTTTCATCTATGAAAAGACAAATTCTGGGGTCTCGGTTTGTGTCAGAAATCATTTTTAAGATATCCCACTATATTATTATACACTACAAAAGGGGCTGGTACTCTGTTATAGGACTTTTGGAGGAGCCTATTTGCATGAGTAACTGAAAAGCTATATGGGAATAAATCTACCTCTAAGAAAAGATTCCAGTTGAAAAAGCTGTTTATAAAAAAATGAAGATTTGGGAGGGGCATTGTTGTTGGGGGAACAGCTGTAATTTTGATGATGGATGAAATGCTCTCTGACCCAACTCCATAAAATCATATTTCAATCTCTTGGGTGCTTGAAAGTTGTTTGCAATTTGGGAAGGGGGCACAATAATAAGAAATTAATTTTTAAAAAACTAAACAAAATACTGAAAGGTCAAGATAGCATTTGGTATAATCACAAAACATAGCTCAAATTGCAGTAGAAGGTACCTAGCCTATTTCAACAAGGTGAGCAATTATTGGAACATGTATGGTTTCAACACGACTCAGAAGGAGCAACTGAAGAGCTCTCAACAGGGGAGACTTGGAAAGCACTGACGGGAACAAGGCATAGGACAACATAGGATAGTTAGGAGGACTACGGGAGGGAGTACATACAGCCTATGTTCCATAACTTATTCTTTCTGCCATGTTCAGAAACAAATCACTCAACTCTTTTTTTTAGTAAGCAAAACTAAGCCACAGAACTTTTAAGAATAAGGATCTCCTTGAGTCATAATCATTAACTTTGAATATTACATAATGTGAAATGTCTTAGCCCTATCTCCTCTAAGCAGCTCCTATTTTATAAAAGAGGGATATGAAGGAGATTAGAGAGATCTTAAATTTGGGTATAGAACCCAAGAAAATACTATTTTTTATTATTATGGCCAACTTTTGAAAAAGCCATACAGGTATAATGTATTCCATTACAGCATTCATAGTCTCACCTGCTCACTCCTTTTCTGGACAGCTATATACATTGCAGGGTGTTTAACTCAAATGAGCATAGGAGTAACTGGTAATTGGACTAGATATTTCTGTAGATAACTGTGTTACCATCATGTGATTTTGACGCTATTGTTTAGTGATATGCTTTAGTGTACCATAGCAAGTGACGACATCTTTAAAATTACCATACTCTGGGTTATGAATTAAAATTTACAATGCTTTCAATGTATGCAAGCATTATATAAAGAATACAGGCAAGCCTTGGATATATTTGAAATACACTAAAAAATGGAGCATTGGAAAGGACTTCTTATAATCTCCTCCAATCCCTTCATTGCACATGATGAAATTAAATCCAGGAGATGTTAACTGACTTTCCTAAATAATCTGTGTGACAGAGCCCATGTTTGAATCTGGCTATTCAGTTTTTCCCCAAACATGATACTGACTTACAGGTTGGTGAAAAAATATTAAGGGTCACTCTGTCCCGATCTAGAAAAGCAATTTCTATGAGCCTAGTTATAGTTTAGTAGCAATTGCTAAAAACTGGACAAAATAGTATCCACATTTAGAGTGGTGGCAATGGGAATGAAGAAATTCAGACATTCAAAAATTTTCATAATTTCTTGGGGAAGAGGACGTAATGGATAGAAGGAGATATAGCATTTGATATAAGATAAAGTATACTAGTGTTAAAAGTATGGACACATTAATTTCATGGAATGCTTGTGGCTGAAATTTGATGCCTAAATTAAAATGTTGCAACTGAGAGATACAATAATCCCTTTTATTATGATATGAAACTAGTTTTCCTTAAAACTGACAGCAAAAGCAGATATTAACAATGAGGCTTTTTTATTATTTAATGAAAACGAGAAGGAAAAAACAAACACTAGAATTTTTTTCAAATGATTGATTAAAAAGGTGTTTATAACTGCTCCCTATGATAGATAGTTGCAGCATGAATAAGAAAGGGGGGGCTGCGGGAAAAGGAGTCTGAAAGTAGCTGCAGAAATTAGCTGAGGCTAAGCTGTGTATAACAAAATTCAACTGCACATCCTGGTGGTAGAGGGAAATCCAAAGAAATCAATCAAAATGTTATTTAATTTTAGAAAAGGAAACAGTGACAAAATGACATCATGAGTAAAGAAAAACTACAGATAAATATATAAAATGCACAAGATATCTTAAAGGTCTTAAAAACTTCAAGCCTTGAGTAAATGTGGATCTCAGAAAAAAATAAAGACAAAGCTTGTAAAATGTCATTTATTACTAATAGGTAAAGTATACGAGGTATTCAAAGGCAAAGGGAAAGCCTAAGAAATACAGAATATACATATTTAAAAACAAAAAGAAGGAGGGGCACAAAATACTTCAAATATAACTTGAGTCCTAAAGGAAACGTGGAAGTGGCACACATGACAGTTTCAAGAGCCTAATATAAGTTCTTCTTTAAAAACTTTTATTTTAGGTTCAGGGGTACATGTAGAGGTTTGTTCTGTAGGCAAACTCATGCCATGGGGGTTTGTTGTACAGATTATTTCATCACCTAAGTACTCAGCCTAGTATCCAATAGTTATTTTTTCCTTAAGTGCGGCAAAGGGAGGGGATCAGGTGAGAATTCCCCAAACTACCTGGCCACAAGGATGAGAATGCATACTCAGAGTACAAAGGTACAACTTAGGAAACTATATTTTTTTGCCTCAGTCTTTTTCAAGGTCATTACCAGTTTCATATTTTAAAGGGAAAGTCAGATCAAAAGATGCTAGATACTTAAAATCTTTGAAAACAAACTGACAAACCAAATGTAGATGAGTCATCCTAGCTGGATAACCTCCATCTACAAATTCTAAAAGTAACACAAAGGTGGGACCTTGAGATTGTACATCAATGTAGATGTGCTTTTAAAATGCCAAATTCTAGACAATTTGAGATTTGTCAGAATGATTTCCCCACAACCAGTCATCAAGGAGAAGCCAAGTGAAACTCTCTCATAATGAAGTCAAATCCCAGTGAAAAGCCTTAAACACATGATGCTCAGCCACGGTCGGATGCAGCACAGTGAAGAAGAAACACTGGGCTGAGAAGGAAAAGATCATATCTTGCTATTCCGCTGTCTCCCGTTGTATCTCACTTAAATTATTGAAACTTCTAAAGTCTCAGTTTTCTCATTAATAAAGGGGCATAGTAACCCATAACCAAAACAAAATAAATAAAAATAGGAATTCAAGGAAATAACAATTGTGACTGTCAAAGAGCAATATCTAATATTTTTAGAGTTTTCTCTATGTTACCAGGCATTGCACCAGATGTTTTACATGTGATTCTCATATTGCAGCTGTGCAATACTTTAAGCTCACTTTCTTCTGCACAGAATATTCTTGGGGTCCAAGTGAGTTACTGTATCTGAAAATACTTCATAAAGTATAAATGGTTGTGAGCATATAGGTAGTTATGAAAAGATCATGGGATCTATTAACAAGGATGTATCACTGAACTGGTAACCAAACACAGGCTATTGGAGAAAAACCAACATGGATTCTGTAAGATGAAATAATACTGGATTAATTTGCTAGCCGATATCCTAAGGTTGCTTAAAGCCACTATGATCATGAAGCAAGAACAAATTAATTGTGTATGCCGTCATGCTTATTTTTAAAATTAAAATTATGTATATGTGTATGCCATCATGATGTGTACGCCATCATTAAGCAAGAACAAATTAATTGTGTATGCCATCATGTTTATTATTAAAATTCCTATTTTAAAAATAAAAGCACTCACCAAAAATTATATTCAAGAATAGGACACTGGTAAATACATTGTGATATGAGACACTAGGCAACCATAAACAGAAATGGTTGAATATTTAATAATAGAGAAAAAATTTCATAATATGCTCTTGAAAGAAAAAAGTATACCATAAGGATATGTAAACCATAATCCTAATTTTGTAACGTATGAATATATATTTCGTGGGAGAGAATCTGAAATAGTATACAACAAAAAAATGTAATAGGAACTTTTGTGGTATTGAGAAACTGATTAATTTTTCATTTTCTTCCTTGTGCTTTTCTGTGTTTTCTCATTTTGCTATAATGAACACATTAATTTGTAGTGAGAAATATTTAAAAATACAAACGATTTTTTAAACCATACCACGGAAAAGCCTAGCTTCTTCACTCATTCTAAGAATATAAAAAAAGGAGGCTTTGCTTCAGAATGCAATGGGAAGTACTTCAACGCTCCTTCAGTGTTGCCAAGGTTTATTTAACAATATTTTCTCACCATATATTATACAAGAACAGAACTAAACAGATGGTCTACATCGAAAACTCAGCAATCTAGGAAAAGCTATCCTCACTCTACCTATTCATCATATACTACATTGTATATATCACATATACGCCTACACATGCATAAGTCCTTATCACATTCTTAATACATGCCTAAATCTTCCACAGATCCCACATGTCAAAGTCAGCCTACAAGCCACACCCACATCTGTGTGTGTGTGTGTGTGTTTGAAATATGACATGGCAGAAATACACTCATCACACGACCCTAATGACCTTAAAAATTACATTCTTACATATTTGCATATTTGTAGATTTTATACACAAAAAACACATATACATAACTTGGAATTTCCAAGGATCAAAGGCAAGGCTGAATTTGACTCTATATTATGTATGCCAATGGTATCTTGGCATCAAATTGGTCTTCCAGAAGCAACATTTCCTTTATGTCATCACTTCCTTCCTGGGCCAATCAATGGCCCTTTATTTCTTTCAGGATGAAATACAAATGGCTCAGCCTGGCACCCAAGGTTCACCCTGTGTCTCCAGGCTTCCTTGGCAATACTTCCCAATATGAACCCTTAACTCCACTCAGGCCAGAGTCTATACTATAACTCATATACAGAATGAACATTTCTTTCTCTGTTCCTTTGTTTGTGTTATTTTCCCCAATGGAAATATACTTCATCTTTTTATTCCCCCTATAAATTCTCCTATCCTTCAATACCAGGCCTAAGTCCATGTCCATATTACATTCCCATTGTCTGATTTCTCATAATTCATTATCTGAAAATTCTGCTTTACAGTTTGTCACACTTCACCTATAGATCTTAGGAAACTATTTCTTAAGAATACTAGACACTCAAAAAGTTCATATTGAATTAAGCTCAAATGTCCAGTGGTGTACATTTTTATAGAAATACCATTTAATATGTACCAAAAAAGAGCTGATTATATGATTTTAGTGACTTATTTATAAATAAATGGTGCTGCTACCAATTATTTTTTAAAGTGTTTTTTTAATCTAGCCATAATATTAGGTCAGCAAGATCTTCTACTTGAAAAGATTTTGTTGGGACTTAGTCTTTTTGTATGTATTTTAATAAAATGGTATTTCTTTAAAAATAGTATTTAATTCAGCCGTTTTGCTAATTAAGACTAGACTTCTCCTCAATCAGAATAAAATCATAGACTCGTCTAATTTTTTTAGCTCAAAGACGCCTTAGAGATTATTTCCAGAATCAGAGAGTAAGTTGCCCAAGGCCACATAGGTGGTTAGTCAAACGTGACTTTTCTTTTAATTCTGTAAGTCATTCTCTTTTATACTGTTGCTTAGGGTAAGCAGCATGGTACAAGGAAAAGAACCTGCATGTGGAGACAGGAGCCCAGGATTCAAAGCCAAGCCCAGTTTTACTTGCTTCAAGCCTCTTTCCTCAACCAAAGAGTGGAAATCATAGAAAATGACCTCACAGAGTTGTTGATAATAGGTAGGTAACAGGTGATAGGCAGTATCTGTGCACAGCCACTTTAAACTGTAAACTTTGCATCCGGTGCCTAGCCTGCAATCGTTGTTTACACACCTGAATGCAAGAGATCCTCTCTGAACTAAGCCCTGTGGATTCCATCCCTGAATCTCTCTTCAGTGTATTCACCTCACCTCCAATGCCACAATCTTAGTCCAAACCACCATTTTCTTTCTTGTTACATAGTGAAAGCCGCTGAACTGGCTTCTTCCCAATCACTCATCCTTTTCTCACACTGCAGCCAGAGTCCTCTTCTAAAAGCTCATACTTCAAGTGGCACTTTTCTGCTTTAAAACTCATTAATGCTTTCCCTCAATTTCCCCTTTGGACTAAATCCCATATTCTTGCAATGTCCCTAAAGGCCCTGCAGTGTTGGGCTTACTTCATTCCTCCAGACTTACCTTCTGTCACTTTCCTCTTTGGTCCTCGTACTTTTTCTATTCCTTCAGTTCCTGGATTATGTTGGTCTCTTTTATACCTTAAAGCCTTGGCAAGACTCCTCTTTGCTGTTAAAGCTCTCTCCACCCGCCTCTGCAGGTAGTTAACTCCTACTCATCATTTAAACTCCAATTACATGTTAATTCCTTAAGCAAAGCCTTTCTTAACTCCCCAGACTAAACTGAGTCTCCCTAAAATATAATCTCATAGTACCCTGAACTCTCCTTCTTTACGTATTATTACAATGGCAATTAATTTATAATCTTTTATGTGTCTATCTCCCCTGCTATAAGGTTTATGAATGTGTTTGCTTAAGGCTTCATACATATTTATGGAAAGAAGAAAGGACAAAAATAAACAATAAACAGAAGTATATTCGTTGTTTTTCTTGCAAATCCACCAACTTTCCTGTATTCTGTACCATGTATATACCCTAGCTAGCTGAAACAACTACCCATTCATCACACTACACATATTGTACAAACAAAAATAACTTTAAACCCACAGAATACCCACTCTTCGCCTTCCTCCTCATCACAAACCACATTATTGCCTAATGGGGAAGATAGGAAATTAAAATTTCAGTAACAAAACCATAGTTGTTACTAGGAGCAGTTTCAAGCCTGCATCTGATATGCCGGCACAGGTCTGGATCAGGTCAATAGAATTGTCTTATCTCTGTTACTTGAGGCAGAAATCACCAAGCAGTTTCTTTCCATTCCTGTATAGACAGAGGATTCCCAGAGGAAATCTGGCCTGGTTGTGTGGGCTGTCTGGACTCAACTGACCCAACCAGAATCCCCCTGAGAATTTGTCAGAGACAGCTAATCTCGGTTTTCCCCTAGCAGCTTGCTGTTCTGTTCTCAGGAGACACAATCACAAATTTCCCCTCCTGAGAGTAGGATATGCCTTCTAGGGCTACCAGGTTGGAGGAAGGAGAGATCACAGGAGGTAGAAAAATAAACTTCTCTTCCTGCCCACTCTTGGAAGTACGCAATTGCCTTCTGAAAGAGAGAAAAGAGGGCAGGTCCTTGAATCAGGGAAGATGTTCGTATAAATTCTTCTTGTTTCCTCATCCAACACTTGGCCTTCATTCAATTTAAAAACTAAGTTGTATTGTTGGTTTAAATGTGCCCAATTCTACACTTGAAATAAGACCCTATAAATGGTTCCTCAACAGAAGACCTTAGTATCATTGATATTCAGTGGAAGGCAAATACTAATTACACATGTCAACAATGCCAGAATATTTTCTTGTATAACTTCCCTTTTTTTTCCTGACTTTTTTCACACTAAAATAAGAAAGAATAAACGTAGAAGAAGAGAAGGTATGAAGGTTATTTGAGCAGCAGAGTTCTGGTCTGCTGACACCCTTAGTGAGATTCATTAATCTTGGAGATTCTCACTCTCATTTACTAAACAACAGTGATTCACACAGAGTTACACAGCCACAGCGGCAAAGTTAATTGGAATCTAGTTCCCCTAACATTTCTTCCTTCCTTCAGCAATTCCTCAATACTGCAAGCTAAAATATTAAGTGAGACTGTCATACGCTTATGAAAAAGGGAAAACAAACAAACGGTGTTCACACAGAATTGAAGGTGGACATGTTTTGTTTTGTTTTGTTTTGTGTTTTGGCTTTATCCCTTTGAGCAAAACAAGAGGCAGAGGTAGTTTATGTAACCCCATACCAATACTGGTACCTCCTTTCAGCATTAAATTAGCACTGGGAGCTCAATATGGCTCTTATCCAAGTCCAGAGAAAGAAAGAAAGAATGGAGGAAGAGAGAAAGAGACAGCTATGAACACTGGCAAATTCTGCTCAGTTAGTGGCATGCAGCCAGATAATCTCTTTTAATTTAACTCTTTATTTTATCTGGCAGAAGCAAACAATGCATTTTCTTAAAGCTTTATAACTTTTAAAGCATGCATAATGACATATGACAGGCACTATTATCCCAGTCCAGTAAATGAGGAAACTGAGACTCCCAGGAGAATATTATCTGTTTCATCAGGAATTATTAGTGAATTTAAGACCAGTATCTAAGTTTCTAACGTACACCTCAGTGTTCCTTCCACATGACAATCTTCCCTAGTAAGTGTCCAGACTAGCACTGCTTATGTTGGCAGCTTAGATGTTTTTAAGTAAAGAAGATAGAGAATACAAGAAAATAATGAGTGGTGAAGAGGCAATGGTACACAATGAAGATTCACTTAAGAAAAATATTTCTTTATTCCTCATTTCAAATACATCAAGCAGGGTAGACAGGTATACAGTGATAAAAATGTATTATGTAGGCAACTATGATTTTAAAAGATCTTCATGGTACAAATATTGTTATGTGCTAGAAGACACTGTGGCTTCAGGATCTGACCCGAATTGTGTAAAAGGAGTCACAGTCTTCTGGGGTTGACAGTTATCAAATGAAATAAGAAAAGAAATCCAAAGACTTCTCCTCAATTTCTTTACTTCCAGGCTGTACTGTACCTTTCTAATTAATAAAATCTACTAAATAACTCCCACAAAAATATATATCTTTTTTAGAAGTCATGGTAATTTGAGCTAGGGGTTTATGTCATAAGTAATAATCATCAATGAAAGCTTGTTACAAAGTCTGTCCAACCATCAATAAAATCTAGAAGACCACACTCAATAAAGAGTAAAGTCTATATTTTTCAGAATGTTAATGATAGTATTACTGTTATTATTATTTTGAGAACGGTTCTCACTCTTGTCACCCAGGCTAGAGTGCAATGATGTGATAACAGTTCACTGTAGTCTCAATTACCCAGGCTCCTACCTCAGCCTCCCAAATAGCTAAGACTTCACGTGCACATCATCATGCCAGGCTAATTTTTTCTATTTTATAGAAACACGGTCTTTTCACATGGCCAAGGCTCATCTTGAACTCCTGAGCTCAAGCAATCCTTTTTCTTTGGCGTACCAAAGTGCTGGGATTATAGGCATGAGCCACCATGTCTGACCTAGTATTAGTTTTAAGTAAGTAGGGTAAACACTTATTTGGAATGCAATTTTTTTTTTGAGATGGAGTTTCACTCTTATTGCCCAGGCTGGAGTGCAGTGGCGCAATCTCAGCTCACTGCAACCTCCGCCCTCTGGTTTCAAGTGATTCTCCTGCTTTAGCCTCCCAAGTAGCTGGGATTACAGGTGCCCGCCACCATGCCTGGCTAATTTTTATATTCTTAGTAGAACTCCTCACTTCATGATCTGCCCTCCTGGGCCTCCCAAAGAGCTGAGATTACAAACGTGAGCCATCATGCATGGCCTCTTTTTTTTCTTTAAGGAGCTAAGTTGCAGGGAGGCTTCATAGTGTAGTCAATGTTCATTGAATCAGTTCTAGGTTACCAACGTTGCTGGGAACAATGGCGATAACATGAAAAATCCTACCTAACAGAAAACTAGACCTTATGGATAGTGCTTTAAGTCTTTTAAAATTACTTAGGTAAGTCAAATTAGAAACAGGCCAGGGACAGTGGCTCACACCTGTAATCCCAGTGCTTTGAGATGCAAAGTCCAGAGCATCGCTTAAGGCCATGAATTCAAGATTACTCTGGGCAACATAATGAGATCCCATTTCTACAAAACGTTTTTTTTTTTAATTTAGCTGGGAATGGTGGTGTATGCCAGTAGTCTCAGCTACTTGGGAAGCTGAGGTGGCAGGCTCCTTTGAGCTCAGGAGCTTGAGGTTACAGTAAGCTATGATCACACCAGCCTGGGTGACAGAGACAGTACCTCTTGAAAAAAATCTTTTAATTTCTTACTATTGCACTTACTTTTAAAACAACACACATCTTAGACTCGAAATGTATTTCCTGAAGGGTATCATTTTTATCGTTTGACAGAAGGACCTGTCAAATACCTCTAGAGAAATTTCACCAACTTGTGTTCATTGGAACTATTGGGAGGAGCCTGGAGAGTGCCCCTGTGAGCAGTTTACAGAGCTCTGAAGGGAAGCCTCATAGTAGTTGGACAGAACATTCCCATCCTAGGCATTTCTGCTGCTCCCTCACTAATCAGCCGCAGCACCCCTCCTCTCTGGGGTTGGGCTTGGGGGTTTGTCAGCTAAGCTGCCTCTCCTACCATGTATCTACATTATTCTCTTCTCCTGGCCACTAAGCACCCTAAATATGGCTGCAGGCAGAAGCCAAGGTGACCTTCACACTCAGATGAACCAGAAATGGGGGTGGGATAGGCCAAATGGAATTCATCTCTTCTTCAGTCCCCAAAGGGCACAGGGCTAGTGCCATCCCAGATGCCAAAGAGAGAAAATAGAGCCAACCTCAGAGCAAAGTAGTGGCTGCTCTCTGGCTCTGAATCTGGAGCATGAGAAAGAAGAGACAGATGCCAGATGACAAAGAGACCTGGCCAGATCTAAGCCAATGGAGCAGGGCCTCAAAGCAAGCTGAGAACAAACGGAGAGTCCCAAGAAGAGTGTTTTTGTTTTGTTTGTGTGTCTGTGTGTGTGTGTGTGTGTGTGTGTGTGTGTCTGTGTGTGTTTGCTTTCTCTGCTTAATCAAAGTTACAGATAAATGTGATGATATCAGTACCATCATAAATATCTAAGAAACTTTCTTCTGGAAACCTCAGACCCTTTATCAACAGAGTTGCCATTAATAAAAACTACAGTTGCCAGGGTATCAAGGATAAAACCTGGCTGGGCCACTACATATGTAACCTTCTCACCATCTTATCATTGCACAAAAGGCTAGAAATTCTCCTACCAACATCACAAGGACACTGCATGGATGAATATACTCAACTATATCAAAATACTCTAGGATATTTGAAAAAAGAACACCAGAAAAAAAACTACGGTTTTTATTCACATGTAAATATATCTTGACTAACATCTCTTTTATGATCTATTTCAAAAATTATTATCACATAATTCACAAAAAACATAATTATTACTGAACCTCACAAATATATGCCCAACTTGCTCATGGTCACAAAATAACGACTTAGACTAAATAGCCTTTTTCTCACGAGGCCAGCCCAAATCATTCGGTAAATATCCCTCCACCTCAGCACAACATAGCCCCAAATACTTACATTAAACATTCTTGAACAAATGGAATCTAATTAAAAATGAACACCAAGAACAGCATTAATCTGTGAATCCATGAACATCATAATTAGAAACAGCAGAAGCAACGGTGCTGAAGAATAGAGATAGTAACCAAGGGATGGGGCCAATTCAAAAAGGCCACATACTCTTGACACTGAGGAGTGTGTACATGTGTGTCCACATGTGCATATGTGCAAGGAAGAGGAGAGCATGTTGTCAGGAAACCAGTTCAAGCCCTGCCATGATGATGGCAGAAGGAGGTAATGTGTATGGCAATTGTTTGTGAGTGATCCCTATGTTTCTTAGCCTCATCCAGCTGCACTGCCATCCTCTCCTAACCCATTACTCAATGTTACTGCTGCCTGGTCTGTGCCACACGTGGGGGGATCCCAAAGATTGAGAACTGAGGCCACTTCCCACAATATGCTAAACCCTATTTAGCAAAACCTTGAAAACTGCTCTTTAGAAAGAAAAATATTCCCTGGGATGGAAAAGCTATCTACTTTGCCCAAATGAGACCAGAAAATTCAGAGTATTGTTAGTATAGTTTACTGTGGTATTACAGAAAAAGACTGTAGGGCTTTATTAATTTTTTAATAGATCTCCTGAAATATAATTATCTGGTTTGGCATTCCATTAGACCTTCCTCATTTTTTGGAGGTACCTCTCACTCATGAGACCCCATGGCTGAGTAATGAGTATCCCATAGTTTTACTCAAACTTAAGAGAAGCATGTATTCATGACATCATTCTTAGCATTTTATCAGAAGAGCTAAATTCCTAGAGTTAAATGGAATAGGAAGGAAAGGGATTAACCTCTGCTACTGGCATAGTACAGTCACGATGCTAATGGCCTCAGTATGAAAAAGCTGAATTGCAGCAATATCTGAAATCACAGAGGAAGTCCTGAGAGCTTTGGAAGAAAAAAAAGAAGTGAAGAAATAAAATGTAAAAAGCCAAAGCCAGGTTGGGATTCTATTTTTTCATGCAGACATGCTTAGTAGAAGAATCATGTATTGCAAGAGCTCACAAATTAGAAGAGGAATGGGTCAGTGAGTTCCGAGATGAGGAAGTTTGTAGAACCTGTAACTTGTAATTTGATTATGATGAGTTTCAGCTGTTCCCCTAAGCATATTTTAAAATATAACTTCAACATAGTATTTATTCACTTGCAATGCTCCAACTAGTAAACAGCGAGCGAGTCTATTCTCTTTTTATAAAGCAAGAGGTCTTTATAGCAACACAAAATATCCCCCAGCAATGAAAAATGAAACCCACAAATGTAACATTAGCAACCAGCTGTCAGAAAAAAATCAGGAGTAGGACTGCCAGTCTGGTCATTTCATGCCAACTATTCATGAGAGGAGTGTGTGTGTGCGTGTGCATATGTGTGTTTGTGTGTGTGTGTATACAGTGTGTGTAAATGGAGAGACTCCTGTGTTCCGTAGCAAGAGAGATGTGAGCGGGTACATGCCCCAATGAAGGCAGAATGCCCGAACATGAAGATGTAGTAGAACCGTCAGTGGTAGAGCAATATAGCAGAGATTCTCCATGGCTAATTGTGCAAGGCTTCTGTCATGGGCAGGAAGAGTGAGAAAAGAGGATTAAAAAGACAGTATTTTTTATGTTGGAATTACTTCATGTATTATAGGTGTGTTTAACATACATGGGGGCTCTGGATGCCAGCTTGTAAGTGGAATGTACACACTATGTATGTATTTTCATTTTTAACCTTCATGAATTTATTTTACAACCTCCCCAAAATGCAGAGACCTACAATTCCTCCAAAGTAAACACCCAGCGCTAGCAATTTTGTCCTGCAAGCATGAAACACATTGACCATAATGAACCAGCACAGCTATTAACCCGTGAATTCTCATTCATTTTCTCTCTCTCTCTCTGTCTCTCCCTCCCTCTCTCCCTCTCTCCCTCTCTCCTCTCCCCTCTCCTCTCTCTCTCCCTCACCCCACTCCCCTCATCTCCCCCTCTCCCCAACCCATTCCCTTCCCTCCAGCATCCCTCCTCCATCTCGGGGCAGAAGAATCTGTTGGGGGTATTTTGCACAGAGATGCAAGTACCAGATGCCAAGCGGATACCTAGCCTCCTCCTAAACTTAATGCCAATTCCCTCCTGAAAGAGGAGGAATGCAGTGCTATCAGCACCGGGGACGCGGGGACAGCGAACACCGCCGCGGCGCTCGGAGTTTACCGAGGAGCAACCCCAGCTCCGTCGCCACCACCTCTCGCACCAGCCCCCACCCCACCAAGAGACACACACACACACACACACACACACAACACGCCGCTCTATCCCGCCCCCGCTACACACACTCACACGCCCTAGTTTCGGATTTCCCCACCAACACAACGTTGCAGCAAGTCTGTCCGCACGCTCCCGCACGCCTCAGGACCCAGCCTGGGCGCAGAGCTGGCAGGGCAGGAGCGCACCGCAGGACTTGTAAATAAGCCCCTTTCCGTCCGGAACCGGAGCGCGTCTTACTCCACCGACCACCCCGGAGCGCGGCGGCAGGGAGGAGGGGGCGCGAGGGGTCAGGGAATCCTCCTCCTACCTTGCAGTGAGAAGAGGGACAGGAAGAAGCCCAGCACCCAGACGCTGTGCAGCCAGTAGGTCCTCATGTCTCCGCCGCGCTCGCCGCTCCCTCGCGCGCTCCTGCTCTCGCCGCTTCCGCTCGCGCTCTCTCTAGTAAAACGCGCCGCTCGTTTCCCTCGGTTTCCCTCTGGGCTCTCCGGGCTCCGGCAACCCGGACAGACGAGCCTCCTGCCGCACGACGGCCGGATCCCTGAACAGCCTTGCTCTCCTCTTCGGGAGCGCGAGCCAGGGGCCGGGATGGACGCTCGTAGCCCGTGCCTGGTGTAAACACACCGAACCCCCTTGTCCCTCGAGCTCTCCCGCTTTCCTCCTTCCTCTCCTCCTCTCCCTCACTCCCCTGCAGCTTCAACTAAATGCGATGTACTTAAACAAGCAGCGCCTTATAGGACCGCGAACCGAGCCGAAAGGGCCCCGCTACTGCCATCTAGTGCGCACAGCCCGGCATCGCCGCGGCCCTGCTTTGCCTGTGTGTCTGCCAAGTCTACCCAACGCCGCCAAAGTCCCCTCTGCTCTCAGCAAACACAGGTGAAGCTCTTGCCTTCCTAAATCCTTGATTTGACCTTGCTGTCCCATAGGTCCTGATGTTCTCCTTTTCACGAGGAAACTCTTGGAACATGCTAGCCGCACGTCTTCATCACCTCATTGCTGCTCCTCTCCCTCTCTTAGAAATCTCCTGTGCTTTCCTGACAACTCTATGGAAAATTTTCTCCAAATGTCACCATGACCTCCACCAAAAAGTCCGATGGCCTTTTGAAGCCTCATCCTACGTGATTGTGATGCTGCACTTCACAGCGTGTGCCATTCCTTTTTATTTGATTTCAAAGTCACTGGGTCAAAACAATTCTGGTGCTTCTGACCTTCCCTCCCAGAGCCCTCCGGGTTCCCCTGCTCTTCTTGGTTTATGTCTTTTTTTTAACATTAGTTGGAAATAAAAGGTCTATTGCAGCTACTCCAGGATGGAAACCTCCACTACTAACCTCATACTTAGCTCAGACTTCCCAGCTGGGTACCAAGCAACTCAAACTGGGTGACTCAGGGCCAGGACTGAGTTGGGTGGGTAGGCAGATGGGACCGCTCTAAAGAGCACTGACTAGAAGTTAGGAAAGCTGGATTTCAGTTCTGTCACTGTGGCCTTCACTTGTTGGAGACCTTAACCAAGTCATTCAATCTCTGAACTTCATTTTATTCATCCATGTATTTACATGATAATGAATAATAGTCCCTTCCAACTGTGTGTAATACCTATGCTAGGTTTCTCCACCTTGGCACTGCCGATGTATTATACCAGATAATTCTTTACAGTGTGGAACTGTCTTGTGCACTAAAGGATGTTTAGCAGCATCCCTAGCTTCTATCCACCAGATGACAGTAGCACAACCCTCATCCCCCTAGTTACGACAACCAAAAACATCTCCAGGCGTTGCCAAATGCTCTCTGATGGGTAAAATTGCCCCGGTTGAGAACGTCTTGTGTATACCAATGTTATTTCTTTCAGGAATTATTCCCCTTTTCCAACTTCCCTGTTTCACAGGCCTCAAGAACTCTTAGAAGTATATTTATTTCTCTCTTCTTCAATTTCAGTTGGTCATCAGCCTTACCATGAGAATGTATAAATGTGTCTAAGATGTCTCTATTTTTTAAGTTTTACTGCCACATTTTTCATAAGAAACACATATTGTGCATTATACTTTCTGAAATACTTTTAATTATCTAGTAATGCTGTGATATGTTCAAGGGTAATGTTAGCTCTTCTAGCATTAGTGGAAAATGCAGACAAGGACAAGTTAAGTGACTTTTTTTTTTATGACATGCAATAGGCCAGTGAAAGCAACATCAGCCAAGCTGAGGGTGGTCTCCCGGCTCTAGCACCATTTCTGAGCCATTTCTCTAGTATAGGTTTTTATACATACTCCCAGATTTCTAAGATAGCCTCTTACCTGATCCCTTTCCTCCATTCACTGCTAATCTATTTTCTGCATTACCACCAGGTTAATCTTTTTAACAGTTTCTTCAAGACTCTCTCCTGCTTATGAGTTACAGCTGCTCCTTATGGTCTTCTAGCACCATTATTAGAACCACTTGAGGACTTTTGTTGTTGCAGTATCCCAGCCCAGACCAATTAGATCACATTTTTTGGGTTGCAGCCCTAGCGTCAGTAGTATTTTAAAGATGCCAGGCCATTCCAATCTGCAACCAGAGCTTAAAAACACTAACCTACCAGACTGAATTCAGATTTTTAAAATGTAAGGTCCTCTGAAATTTCTTATCTTACCTTTAACAATTCATTTTCTTTTACAATCCCCAATGGAGACACTTTCTTCTAGATTACCCAATCTTCTTTTTTCCCTGTGCACTTCCTTTATCTGCTGCTTGTTTGTCATGCCAAGACTGCCCCACTCTCAGGAGTCAATTTGCACGTGGCCAGAGTGTGGACTTTGAAGCTAAAACTAGGTAGATTCAAGTCCTACCATGTTTTAACAAACAGAGAGACGTTGTGTAAGTCTCAAAGGACTTTTGTGAGTATAACTCATGAAGTACTCAGTAAATAATGTCTAGTGGTATTGTTTTTCAAGGATCAACCTAGATTTCTTCAATGTTAATGTATGTCTTAGTAAGATTTCTCAAAATACAATCAATTTAAGAACTCAGATCTAATAGAATCACAGTGTACATGTTAAAATTCCAGATTATTTAGTCATACACACAACCTAGTCTATTAATATATTTCGATGTTGGAGTCTAGGAATCTGCATTTTACTAGTATATGTACATGATTCTTATGCCCTCTAATGATTGAAAATCATTATCTAAGAACCACAAAGTGTTAAGAGTCGTGAGAAATTGTTTGCTAATCTAGTCCAGTTTCTCAGCCTCAGCACCATGGACATTTTGGGCCAGATAATTCTTTATTGTATGGGGCTGTCCTTTGTATTGCAAGATGTTTAGCAGCATCCTTGAACTCTACCACCTAAATCCCCTTAGCAGACCCCTCCCCTCTAGGTATGACAAATAAAAACATCTCTGGAAATCACTTATGTTGCCTGGGAAACTAACTTCCCCCACCCCAGCCACCCCATGGAGTACCACTTGCCTACTCCAAACCCCATTATAAGATAAGAAAACTGAGTTCCAAGGAAATCACATGACTTGCTAAATCAGGTAGTTTATATTTGGATTTGCCAGAGCTACAAAATGTTTTCCATCAGACTCTGTCATTCATTATGCTTAGAATGCCCTCCCACAATTTTTTAGAAACTCTTTCAAAATTGTTCTTGATGCCTAAATTTGACATTTTCTTGCAACAGATACTTACTGGCTATAATATCTTTCTGTTTGTTTCTGTATTACTTTAAATAATCAATGTCTAATTAACTTATATGTCTGTGTCATGATTTCCAAATTGATTTGTAAACACTCCTGCCGATTATTATGTATTCCTCACAGAGCCTAGCAGAGTGCTAGATGGGCAGACATTTCTTGAGTATAACTAGCAGTTGAATAATTACTTGTGTGTGGTCAGGGGAGGTTATGCATTCATATATCAATTGTCCAAATATCAAAGGTTTCATAGATGTAATATAGGCTTAGAGACTCTTTTCATAAATATTCACTTTTTCGGTGAACGAATGTATCTCAGACTATTTCTGCCCACACCCTTGACTTTAGTTCAGGTACACTGTTTACAACATAGAAAAGTGGTTCTCAGATTGGCTGGGTAAAGAACTTGTAGAAACTTCATAAATAGCAGACATTCACGCCCTATTCTCAGAGGCTTTAATTTGCATGTGGATGGGGCTACAGGTCAGTCTGATACCTTGCCAGAGTTCAGGAAATCTAAACTTGGAAGACTTGTGTGTGTGTGTTTTATTGGAAAATTTTGAATGCCAAATTTGCCCACATTCTTTGAGGTTCA
This sequence comes from Cacajao melanocephalus, assembly GCA_963573385.1. NCBI lineage: Eukaryota > Metazoa > Chordata > Mammalia > Primates > Pitheciidae > Cacajao > Cacajao melanocephalus. The sequence continues at coordinate 138,162 of CAUYLG010042428.1, forward strand.
GTTTATGTATTCCTGTGGATGACATTTTTCTTAATATCACAGTAGAAGACAAGCCTGTATATATGGACATATTTGTATAAAGAGGTAGAAGTTATATAACTCTTCATCATCATTATTGTTCTAAAAAGCTAATTGGGTTACAAATTCACACATAGCGTAAGAAAAATAAATCATAGAAACCCTTTCTAGCTTTTTACCTGAGGGCATTTTATTCCCCTCCCTGCAGCTGCCTTCTACTCAAACAAAATCTTAAAGTTTATAAAGCCTGTCAGCTTCCATTGCTAATTCTCAGTGATGGGATTGTAATTTGCTCTGGGAAGCTTCCCTGTATTACTGTTAAGTCATTTGCATTCTATAGAATGATTTGTGTTCTGATGAGTCCAGGAATTCCTAGAAGTCTCTCCTACCCTGCCCCCCTTTCATTTGGATTCTCCTTTTCTGAGTAGCAGAAGCAAATAGAAAGAAAGAAAAAATCTTGCATTGCAAGTCCAATTAGATCTATGTCTGTAGAAGTGCCTTTTGTCCAGAGACCCCTCAGGATGCTATACTGAGGCACTGAGCTGAAAGAGGAAAGATGATTTTTTAAACAGATGGATTGCCTATTTTTGCCTTTCCTACATTATATCTGTTTTTTTCCCCATCTCTAAACTAGAAAACTATCATCCTGTAGTGGTATACAGCTGTCATTCATTCCTGCCTATATTATACCGTGAGTACTTGACTTAAGGCAAGAGAAGGTGATATGCACAATATTTCCCATAATAGACTCTGCAATCTGTCCGTGGATTTCTTTTGACTGCCCCCATGCCTGCCAGAGCAGTTTTCACAGATCTAGGAAATAGCTACATAATTTATATGGAATCAGAAAATGAAAAACAAGAATGCAGATTTTGCGGGTTCCTGAAATAAAACAAGTCCAACTCCAGATTGAAAGTCCTAGAGTAATTGTGCTCATCTAATAATAATAATATTTTGTGGTTATACAGCTACTTCACATGCAAGGTCTCATTAATTTAGCAACAGAGACAATTTCAAAAGGTAGAAATTTATCTTCTTGCCTTTGAATTATTTTACCCTAGAAGTTTATAGCTAAAAAAGGAAACACTGTAATTTGATGTGTCAAGAAACCAAGCAGTAGAGCTTCAAGTGAAAGAACTTCAGTGCTTCAAGGGACTTTAGATGAGGCACCGTGGTGCAGAAGAAAAAATATAGCTGTAACATCAGACAGATATGGGGTTTTCCACTCACCAACTGTGTGGCCCTGGATAAGTAACCTAACTTTCCTGAGCTCTGGTGCTTTCCCTAAAGTTAAGAGAATCTACTGACATAAGATATATAGTTTCTAACATAGATTAAGTACTCAGTGAGCGTTGGTCATGCTTATCTCAAATACTACCATCCAGCCTCCGCGTTTCCCCAATCTCATTCCCTACCCCAGTTTTGCAAGAAGGACTAAGACCTCCGAAACTCAACTAATGTATCCTAAGTTATACAGCTCAACAAAAATGTAGAACTCAGCCTTTCTGATTCCTAACATAGTGCTGTACCTTAGTATACAACTAAAGGTAAGATTTTCCAGCAACTCTGTTCCATAAAATAACACTTTCTCTCCCTTAGATATTAGAATTTTTGAACTAGTTACATAAACCTAAAGAAAAACTTCAGAATTTAAAATATGTAAAGATTGGTTAATTTTAATATAGCCTGGGGTCCTCTGAGTCAACACATTAAATCTTGGCCAAAAAAGGACTTTTCCTGAGGTGGGAGGTTTACAGGTGTCAGAAATCAGGAGCAATAATATTTCCTGCTGAACCAAAACAAATTTTTACCCTTAAAATATTCCCATTTGCAACTGAAAAGAAAATAAACTGTTTTGTCTAAAGAAATTGCTTTTGCCATTAGGATGCAAATGGCCAAGCAAATTTGTTGCCCAATAAATCTTTTGGGGCATTATATAGACATAGTCCTAGAATTTGTAAAGCTTAAGCTATAAAAGCAAATAACGAAAACGAAGAAGCTATAAATTCCAAATCTAGATGACACCTTTGTACGTAAGCCTCAGGTGGGCAAAAGACACTCTTACAAACAAGGAATTACAGAACCCAAATAGAGTTAGGAATGCTTCTGGTTTTTCCCCTCTTGCTTTTTCTGTTTCTCATGTACTTTTAGCAATAAATGAACTACCATAGCAGGACCTGACATCCTGCATCGAACAACATGAATTGGAAGTTCCATTTCTTCTTCCTCAGTCCTGTGTTGATTCCAGCCCAAGATGAGAGCCTAAGAACAAACCAAACTTACAAGACAAGTTTTTGGCTGTTAACCATGTCCCAAAGACTACAAAGGGAAATGTGAATTCAGAATAGATGGAAAAATTCATCGTGCAGAAGCTTGAGATCATGGAGCCTGAGCACCCTGCACTGTAGATTCAAAAGTCACAGTAACAAGTTTCAAAAGATCTTCCTTACACCATAAAGAGATTGCATACCTTTTCAACTTTATCTCCCACTACACTTTCACAGGCACCTCATCCCCTAGTAGCCAAATTATCCATTAATCCCTCAATCAATCTTGAGCTTTTTAAAAATTGTGCTCAAGGCACTCACCTGTCTCGCCATTTGTTTTGTTCACTGTATTTCCACCTGTCAGAATCCTTTCTACCTTACATTCCAAGAGCACCTTAAATACATTCATGAAGCAAGAGTTTGTTTGCTGTGTTCACTACCATGTCCTTGGGAGTAAGTAGTATAGTTCCTGGTACTTAACAGGTATTTCTAAATATATCTGTTGAATAAAAAATGTCTTTCATCTTTCTTTGTGGACGTGAACACCTGTTACGCTTTGTACAACTCATGCATTGAGTCCTTGACTATAGTTGCATGTATGGGTAACATCTTTCCTGTTCAATTCCAAGTTCACTGAAGGCAGTGACCAGGCCACTGAACATAGTGACTGCATCCTTGTGTATTATTTTAAGCATGTAGTCACAATAAAATGAATAAATTAATACATGAAAAATGAACCCAAACTGATGTTTTGAGAGGACCATCTTAACCATCTGAACCAGAAATAAGTGTTATGTGAAATTGAACAAATTCAAGAGCAAATAAAAAGTAGAAATCCTATATCTAGTCACCTGAGAGTAAGTCAATGTTTAAAATTCTATGAAAGAGGGTCATTATTTTTCTAAAAATATATATGTACCATCAACACTTTTTTAACTTAAAGCTTACAAATGGACATGTATGTACTATTATTCTGATGTAAGCCCAAGGTGGTTTCTTTGAATAGGCCCATTATTTAAACATATAGTCAAAAAATACTTAAAATACCTGTGAAAAATCTGAGAATGGGATTATTCAGATTTTACAGCTTACACTGCTTCTTTTACAATTGTCTCACCTCCCACCAAATTTAGCAGCATACTTTACAGCTCACCATTAACAAATATTTTCAAAGCATTCAATGTAGTTTTTATTAAAATGGCTTTTTCTTTTTTTCTCATTATCATTTGTTTTGAATAGTAATTTGTTAAAATATATAATTACAACAGAGTATAAAGCTGACATAAGTATGTTTGGAAGAATACTCAACACCTAATAAATATATAATTTAGCTGATGAGAGAAGAACATGGAATGCTGACAAGGTCTACCAATCAGTGGGCCGCAGTCAGACTAGATGGAACAGAGTGATGGTTAATTGGTCAACTAGCTAAAAGATCTCCTGTAATACAAATAAATCAAGAGATAATTGCCATTGTATGTCTTTAATCTCAAAATGCTTAAAGAACATTGATATCTCCGAATAAATCATGTTTATAACAACATAAAAGGAATCCATGTACAGGCCTCAGATGTATTCCCAAACATACGTTTTGTTTGTACATGTACTCCAAAACACGTATTTTGTTAATAACTAGGTACCTATATTTACTCATTTATAAAATATACCTAAGCTTACTGTTATATAAATAATTCTTGTTATCTATATCACATACATATTTATTACATTTTTATTATTTTAGGAATGAAAGAGGTCTATGGATAATTCAAGACAACAGCAGTCATTGATCATGCATCATAGACAGAGAAGGGAGTGAGAAAAAATTATGATACATGCATGAGAAATAGAGATAGGTGACATAGGGGTTTATGATTTAGTAAAAGGAACAAAATACAGTAAATAACAATAATAGAAAAAGAAAGAAAATATAATTATTATACTTGTTTAGACTAAAAAATACATCTACAAATAAAATCCCAGCACGTTCCCATATTCCTTGGCCAAGTGTTCTGGTCGATCCACCATAGCTTTGCATATAACACATGCACAACCCCAGGCATTTTTTGTAATAAGGATTCCCATTCTTGTTTTTTTGAGCAAGGACTCTCTGGTATACATTATTGTTAGACAGCCAAGATTTCTCTGGGTACTTTTTTTTTTTTTTAATTATACTTTAAGTTCTGGGAAACATGTGCAGAACATGCAGGTTTGCTACGTAGGTATACATGTGCTATGGTGGTTTGTTGCACCCATTAGCCCATTATCCACATTAGGTATTCCTTGTAATCTTATTCCTCCCCTAGCCCCCTAACCCCCAACAGGCCCCAGTATGTGATGTCTCTCTTTCCCTGTGTCCATGTGTTCTCATTGTTCAACTCCCACGTATGAGTGAGAACATGCAGTGTTTGGTTTTCTGTCTGGTGTTAGTTTGCTGAGAATGATGGTTTCCAGCTTCATCCATGTCCCTGCAAAGGACATGAACTCATCCTTTTTATGGCTGTAGAGTATTCTATGGTGTATATATGCCACATTTTCTTTATTCAGTCTATAACTGATGAGCATTTGGCTTGGTTCCAAGTCTTTGCTATTGTAAATAGTGCTGCAATAAATATACGTATGCATGTGTCTTTATAGTAGAATGATTTATAATCCTTTGGGTATATACCTAGTAATGGGATTGCTGGATCAAATGGCATTTCTGGTTCTAGATCCTTGAGGAATCACCACACTGTCTTCCACAATGGTGAACTAGTTTATACTCCCCCCAACAGTGTAAAAGTGTTTTATTTCTCCACATCCTCTCCAGCATCTGTTGTTTCCTGACTTTTTAATAATTGCCATTCTAACTGGGGTAAGATGGTATCTTATTATGGTTTTGATTCACATTTTGGTAATAACCAGGGATGATGAGCTTTTTTTCATATGTTTGTTGGCCGCATAAATGTCTTCTTTAGAGAAGTGTCTGTTCATTTAGTTCACCAGCTTTTTGATGGGGTGTTTGTTTTTTCTTGTAAATTGGTTACTTGTAGATTATTGATATTAGCCCTTTGTCAGATGGATAGATTACAAAAATTTTCTCCATTCTGTAAGTTGCCTATTCACACTGATGATAGTTTCTTTTGCTTATAGAAGCTCTTTAGTTTAATTAGATCCCATTTGTCCATTCTGGTTTTTGTTACCATGCTTTTGGTGTTTTAGTCATGAAGTCTTTGCCCATGCCTATGTCCTCAATGATATTGCCTAGCTTTTCTTCTAGAATTTTTGTAGTTTTAGGTCTTGTGTTTAAATCTTTAATCCATCTTGAGTTAATTTTTGTATAAGTTGTAAGGAAGGGGTCCAGTTTGAATTTTCTGCATATGGCTAGCCAGTTTTCCCAACACCATTTATTAAATAGGAAATCCTTTCCCCTTTACTTGTTTTTGTCAGGTTTGTCAAAGTTGAGATGGTTGTAGATGTGTGGTGTTATTTTTCAGCCCTCTGTTCTGTTCCCTTGGTCTGTATATCTGTTTTGGCACCAGACTGTGCTGTTTTGATTACTGTAGCCTTGTAATATAATTTGAAGTCAGGTAGAGTGATGTCTCCAGCTTTGTTCTTTTTGCTAAGGATTATCTTGGCCATATGGGCTGTTTTTTTTTTGTTGTTGTTGTTTCATATGAAATTTAAAGTAGTTTTTTCTAATTCTGTGAAGAAAGTCAATGGTAGCTTGATGGGGTTAGCATCAAATCTATAAATTACTTTGGGCAGTATGGCCATTTTTACAATATTGATGCTTTCTATCATGAGCATGGAATGTTTTTCCATCTGTTTGCATTCTCTCTTATTTCCTTGAGCAGTGATTTGTAGTTTTCTTTGAAGGGGTCTTCCACATGCCTTGTAAGTAAGTTTTATTCCTAGGTATTTTATTCTCTTTGTAGCAATTGTGAATGGGAGTTCACTCATGATTTGGCTCTCTGTTTGTCTATTATTGGTGTGTAGGAATATTTTTTGATTTTTGCACATTGATTTTGTATCCTGGGACTTTGCTGAAGTTGCTTATCAGCTTAAGGAGATTTTGGGCTGAGACGATGGAGTTTTCTAAATATACAATCATGTCATCTGCAAACCGCAACAATTTGACTTCCTCTCTTCCTATTTGAATGCCCTTTATTTCTTTCTCTTTCCTGATTGTCCTGGCCAGAACTTCCAATACTATGTTGAGTAGGAGTGAGGAGAGAGGGCATCCTTGTCTTGTGCCGGCTTTTCAAAGGGAATGCTTCGTGCTTTTGCCCATTCAGTATGATACTGGCTGTGGGTTTGTCATAAATAGCTCTTATTATTTTGAGGTATGTTCCATCAATACCTAGTTTATAGAGTTTTTAACGTGAAAGCATGTTGAATTTTATCAAAGGCCTTTTCTGCATCTATTGAGATAATCATGTGGTTTTTGTCATTGGTTCTGTTTATGTGATGGATTACGTTTATTGATTTGCATATGTTGAACCAGCCTTGCATCCCAGGGATGAAGCTGACTTGATTGTGGTGGATATGCTTTTTGATGTGCTGCTGGATTTGGTTCACCAGTATTTTATTGAGGATTTTCACACTGCTGCTCATCAGGGTTATTGGCCTGAAATTTTTTTGTGTGTGTGTGTCTCTTCCAGGTTTGGGTATCAGGATGATGCTGGCCTCATAAAATGAGTTAGGGATGACTCCCTCTTTTTCTATTGTTTGTAATAGTTTTAGAAAGAATGGTCTCAGCTCCACTTTGTACCTCTGGTAGAATTTGGCTGTGAATCCATGTGATCCTGGGCCTTTTTGGTTGGTAGGCTATTAATTACTGCCTCAATTTCAGAACTTGTTATTGGTCTATTCAGGGATTTGACTTCTTCCTG
>CAUYLG010042429.1:0-10924 GCA_963573385.1 Cacajao melanocephalus
ATTCTAGCCTGGGCAGTAGAACAAGAATCCTGTTCTCTCTCCCTCTTTTTCTTCCTCTTTCTTTCTCTCATACATTCTTTTTCTTTCTTTCACTCTCACTTTCTTTCCTCTCTTTTTCTTTCTTTCAAAAAAAAAAAAAAAAGAAAAGAAAAAAATAGCAAAATGACAGAAAACCCACCTTATCAGTAATCTCTTTAAATGTAAATGAATTAAAGTCTCCAATCAAAAACCGGAAATTAGCAGAACAGATAAAGCACCTGACCCACTTATCTGTTACCTTCAGATGATTTTTATTAGATCTAAAGACACAATTCATTGGAAGTGAAAAATGGAAAAAGATATTCCATGCAAATAGCAATTAAAATAGGCCAAGGATGGCTATATTAATATTAGACAAAATAGACTTTAAAATTTTTAAAGTTACAGTTGATAAAGACATTATAGATCAATAAAAAGGTTTGATACAGCAAGAAGATATAATAATTATATGGCTGGGGGCAGTGGCTTACGCCTGTAATTCTAGTATTTTGGCAGGCTGAAGTGGGCAAATCACTTGAGCCCAGGAGTTCAAGACCAGCCTGGGCAACATGGTGAAATCCCATCTCTATAAAAAATTTTTAAAAAGCCAGACATGGTGGCATATGCATGTGGTCCCAGCTACTCAGGAGGCTGAGGTGGAAGGATCACTTGAGCCCAGGAGGTTGAGGCCACAGTGAGCCATAATCATGCCACTGCACTCCAGCCTGGGCAATAGAGAGAGAACTTGTCTCAAAATTATAAACATTTGCTGGGCACGGTGGCTCATGCCTGTAATCACAGCACTTTGGGAGGCCAAGGTGAGTGGATCACCTAAGATCAGGAGTTCGAGGCCAGCCTGACCAATATGGTGAAACCCTGTCTCTATTAAAACAATACAAAAATTACCCAGGCATGGTGGCGCACACCTGTAGTCCCAGCTACTCGGGAGGCTGAGACAGGAGAATCACTTGAACCTGGGAGGCGAAGTTGCAGAGAGCTGAGATCATGCCACTGCACTCCAGCCTGGGTGACAGAGCAATGCTCTGTCTCAAAAAAAAATAAATAAATGTCTATGCACCTCACAGACCATCAAAATATGTAAAGCACAAACTAATAGAATTGAAGGGAGAAATAAACAGTTCTATAATAACAGTTGTAGACTTCATTGCCCCACTGTCAATAATGGATAGAACAACTGGACAGAAGATAAGTAAGGAAACAGACGATTGAACAAAATAAAGCAACTCTACGTCTGTTAGACACATACACACATGGAACACTCTACCCAGCAACAGGATACGCACTCTTCAGTGTACATGGAACATTTTCCAGGGTAGACCCTATGTTAGACCACAACCCCACCGAAGACTTTTTAAAATAGTCGTACAGTGTATCTTCTCTGACCACAACAGAATAAAGGTAGAAATCAATAACAGAAGTAAAACTGGAAAATTCATAGAAATCAAACAACATATCTTTTTTTTTTTTTTTTTTTTGAGACAGGGTCTCACTCTTTCACCCAGGCTAGAGCGCAGTGGCACAATCACGGCTCATTGCAGCCTTACCCTCCCTCGGGGCTCAGGTGATCCTCCCACCTGTAGCTGGGACCACAGGTGCAGGCCACCATGTCTGGCTAATTTTTGTATTTATTTTTGTAGAGACAGAGTCTTGCCATGTTGTCTAGGTTGGTCTTGAACTCCTGAGCTCAAGCAATCCCCTGGCCTCCCAAAGTGCTGAGACTACAGGCATGAGTCACTGCACCCAGCCTAATTATTTTATCATCAAATTACAGACAAGGAATTATATGCTAAAGAAAAAAAATAACATAGAGTAGGTCAGCATTACCAGACTAAGCATTCTTCACAATATTTTCAACTCACAGGAAAGCAACCGGTCAGAAAAATTAGGAAATTTCAGAAAGAATATCTCATGACAGCATAATTTTTTTTCACTAAAACAGAAAATTAAAACGAAGCTGCAACCAAAATAAATTTCCAAATGGCTCATTCGTTAGGCAAACAAACACATTTACTGATGGTGAATTAATTAAATCATACTTAATTCCAGAAGCCACAGAAATATGTTCAAAGAAAATAAACTAGTTTGACTATTCACTTTTGGGTAAAAACAGTTGCTCAAACAGTTGAGGATATTGAGAACAACATCAATAGCCAATTTTAAAACAAGGCAAATGATTCCGAGTGATCTTCCTTGGCTTTTAATGACTCAACAGATACGTCCAACACTATTCAGATGTTGTTTGTTCAAGCAGTCAACGCCTGGTCTGAAGTCACTGAGCGTTAGCTTCTATGAACGGTCTGCATGGAACAAATCTGAGAATATTTTCAGAGAACTCGAGAAAACACTCATTCAGTACAACCTCAAGTGGAATCCACTAACGTGCTGAAATGGATAGTGATAAAAACGTATCCAGACACCAGGTGTGGTGGCTCATGCCTATAATCTTAATGCTTTAGGAGGCTGAGGTAGGAGGATTGCTTAAAGTTGGGAGTTCAAGACCAGCCTAGGCAACATAGAGAGACCCCTATCTCTACAAAAAAGACGAAAATTAGCCAGTATGCTGGCACATGCCTGCAGTCACAGCTACGCAGGAGGCGAGGATAGGAGGCTCACTTGAGCCTAGGAGTTGGATGCTGTAGTGAGCTGTGAAGGCACAACTGCACTCCAGCCTAGATGACAGAGTGAGACCCCACCCCAAAAAAAGTATGTGGAGAAGACAAAGGCTTAGTTCAAGAAATTTACAAAAATTTTTTTTAATTCAAGGCGTTTCTGCATGTTCTCACTCATAGGCGAGTGTTGAACAATGAGAACACATGGGCACAGGGAGGGGAACAGCACACACTGGGGTGTGTTGAGGGGTGGGGGCCTAGGGGAGGGACAGTGGGGGGCGGGGAGGTTGGGGAGGGATAACACTGGGAGAAATGCCTGATGTAGGTGATGGGAGGATGGAAACAGCAAACCACCATGGCATGTGTGTACCTATGCAACAGTCCTGCAAGATCTGCACATGCACGCCAGAGCTTAAAGTACAACAACAAAAAAAAGCCACATTGAAAAAAATAATTTAAGGTGTTTAAAGACTTCTTTGTATTCATTGTACTAGTCATCAGCAGGTACATATGTGAAAAATATTTGACTCTATCACGTGTTATTCAACCAATGTGTCAACAGTGAGCTTCATTTGTTCTCGTGGACTTAATAATGTTCAGTCCTGTGAATTTTTGTCATAAATAGAAGCAAATCTCCTCATTTTCTCTATCACACAGCAGTTCAGTGGTTTTGCAGTGGTAAAATTGTACATAGGGTTTTTTAAAGCTCATAGTTAAGATTCAAATTTTTCTAAACGAGGACTTTCCGTGACCACTACAACTCTGAATGGCTTTGGAAATTAGCTTCTGCTGCAGACTTGATAATGTTTCCTGATGAATTAAGCCTAAAACTACAAGATGAAACAGACCTTGTGTAGGAAATTCTATTCATTAAAGCCATTTGGATGACAACAGTGTTGTTGGAATCATAAGCAATATCAAGCTACTTTTTCCACTCCTTCTGCTGCCAAAAATTAAAACAAGAAGCAAGATCTCCATCCCATACAAATTTGCAGAGAATATATTTTTCAATACTGTTCCAGCAATATTTTTCATACTTCAATGCAAGTGCAAAGGATATTCTCATATTTCAAAACCCATTTTACTGTGCTGTTGAGAAGCTTCTACAGAACCTTCAAGGGGAACTAATTAATCTGCAGTGTAGTAATACACTAAAAGGCAAATATCAAAGAAAGAATATAATAAAATTCTATAAATGCCCTCAAGAGATGAATATAGACAATTAAAATCTTATGCTATGAACGTTAGTGTTCAGTAGTATCTTATTTGTGTTAAAAAAAATTTCCTTGTTTTGTAAGTACCTATATAGTATCTCAATTGTCCTGTTAGCCTACAAAACCTATGAATATTCATTATCTTGTTTGCAGAAAATAGAAAAGCCCCTCCTCTAGAGGGCCGTAGGTGTCTGAAAGTTGCAGAGAAATGTCATTAAAAATGCCGTTAAAGGCTGGGCACAGTGGCTCACACCTGTAATCCTGGCACTTTGGGAAGGTGAAGCAGGTGGGTCACTTGCACCCAGAGGTTCGAGATCAGCCTGCGCAACGTAACCAAACTCTATCTCTACAAAAAATGCAAAAATTAACCAGGAGTGGTGGCTTGTGTCTGCAGTCCCAGCTACTCAGGAGGCTGAGGTGGGAGATCTCTTGAGCCCATGAGATCAAGGCCACAGTGAGCTGTGATCGCACCACTGTCTTCCAGCACACGTGACAGAGCAAGAGCTGTCTCAAACAAAAAAAAAAAGGGCCGGGCAAGGTGGCTCACGCCTGTAATCCCAGCACTTTGGGAGGCCGAGGTGGGTGGATCACCTGAGGTCAGGAGTTCAAGTCCAGCCTGGCCAACAGGGTGAAACCCCGTCTCTAAAAAAAAAAAAGTGACATTGAAGGATTGCTTGCTAGGGAAAGTCTGGTTAAGTATGCAATCTAATTTTTCCAATTTAGAAAACAAAAAGCTTATCTGCAGCCATGTTACTTTAATAAAAAATAGAAGTGGACCTGAATCTACTTCTTTCTACTACTGTAAACCTAACATGAGCAATTTAGTTTCAGCAAACAACACCATCTGTCTCTCATCAGTGCTGCCAATTTTAATTTTTATTAGTTTTATAGTTTTGTTTGTATTTCATTTGTACATCTTATATTGGATTCAGACACCAATAACACTAAGGAATTTAAGATTATATTTGCTCATATATGAGCAAATTATACTAAAATAAAAATTATTATATAATTTTATTATATTATATAATTATATTTTAATATAATAAGCAAACATTATATTAAAAATAGTCTTTATATTCAGCTGGGTGCAGTGGCTCACGCCTGTAAGTCAGCACTTTGGGAAGCCAAGGAGGGCAGATCACGAGGTCAGGAGTTTGAGACCAGCCAGACCAAAGCAGTGAAACCCGGTCTCTACTAAAAATACAAAAATTAGCCAAGTGTGGTGGCACGCATCTGTAATCCCAGCTACTCAGGAGGCTGAGGCAGGAGAATCATTTGAACTCAGGAGGTGGAGGCTGCAGTGAGCCGAGATCACGCCACTGCATTCCAGCCTGAGTGACAGAGGGAGACTTCATCTCAAAAAAAAAAATAGTCTTTATCTATTTTTGTCAGGATGAGATCTCACTATATTGCCTGGGCTGGTCTCAAATTCCCCAGCTAAAGCAACCCTCCTGCCTCCACCTCCCAAAATGCTGGGATTTCAGGTGTGAGCTACTGCACCTGGTCAAAAAATAGTCTTAAGTCACCACCCTAAGATGGACATTTATTTTTCTTTATAAGCATCCAGTTAAATACTCAAATTTGAATTGGAATGATACAGAGAAGATTAGCATGGCCCTGGACAAGGATGACATGCAAATTCATGAAGAGTTCCATATTTTAATAAAATCTTGAGCTGCTGTTCATGTCAAAAATCCATCCAGCCATCAATCAATACTCGGTTTTGATAAAACATTGCCTGAAGTTGAACGTCCCCCAAGATCAGAGCAATTGTCTCAATCGGGTGTTAGATGGGAACATGGATGCGAAGCCCCGAATCTTCCCAGATGTAGTTTCATTTACTGAAAAATAACCTTATGAATACACATAAATCTGTTACTTGGAGAAGTGTGAAAAAGCTAAGTGCAGTACTTCTCATCAGTGGCCGCGGAAATGGCAGAGTGTCCGGAAGAGGCTCTATCAGGCAGAACTGACCTGGACAGCGGTCTGGGCTTACCTCTTCAGATGCAGCAGTTCTCAGACTGAACGTGCACAGAATTACCTGGAGAGCTTGTTTAACAGAGATTCTCAAACTTCTCTTCCAAAGATTTTTACCCAGCAGTTCTAGAATGAGACCCAGGGGTATGTGTTTATAGCAAACATCTCAGAAGATTCTGACTCTGAGGACACATGGACCACCGTATTTCAAGAAAAAATGCCTTCATGACTCCTGATTTTCATGGCTCCATTCTGTCATTGATTGATTGATTGATTGATTGATTGATTAAGATGGAGTTTTAGTCGCCCAGGCTGGAGTGCAGTGGTGCGATCTTGGCTCACTACAACCTCCGCCTTCTGGGTTCAAAAGATTCTCCTGCCTCCTGAGTAGCTAGGATTACAGGCATCTGCCACCATGCCCGGCTAATTTTTGTATTTTTAGTAGAGACTATGTTAGCCAAGCTGGTCTTGAACTCCTGACCCTAGGTGATCCACCCGCCTCGCCCTCCCAAAGAGCTGAGATTACAGGTGTGAGCCACCGCACCTGGCCTGTGCTTCACTTTAGATCCCAGATCTTTTTCTTTTTCTTTTTTTTTTTTTTTTTAGATGGAGTCTCAATCAACCTGTCACCCAGGCTGGAGTGCAATGGCATGATCTCAGCTCACTGCAACCTCCACCACTGGGTTCAAGCGATTCTCCTGCCTCAGCTCCCGAGTAGCTGGGATTACAGGCGCGTGCCACCACACCCAGCTAATTTTTTTTTTTTTGTATCTTTAGTAGAGATGGGGTTTCACCACATTGGCCAGGCTGGTCTCAAACTCCTGACTTTGTGATCTACCTGCCTCGGCCTTCCGAAGTGCTGGGATTACAGGCATGAACCACCACACCCGGCTGATCTCAGATCTTTTTCCAAGCTGCAAGGTTGTTTTTTCTGCAAGGATTCCCTACTGTACCAGGTGAGATGGAAAGAGGTCAGCCATTCCATCTTGCTATTCTCTTCGTCATTGTTATAAATCCTAAACCACACTTTCTGCAGAACAGTTTAGAATATAGCAGTGCCTTGGGCTATTTTGTTTGTAACTACCTAGAAGTAATTTTCTTGCTTTCAGGTTTAAAGATTCAAATACCAAATAAGTCAAGTTTCAGTTGAAAACTAAAATGTGACTCAGACTCATTCTCTAGCATTCTAGTTATTTTTTTAAGTCTTAGACAAAATAAACAATCTACACAGTCTTACATTTAGTGATTTTCTGAAATCTCCACTGAAGGTTCAGACATACACAAAACGCCCTTGCTTCATTGCTTGAAAAACAGATGAATCGTTTTTGGCCGAAATAATTAGTACAGCCCATGCTTAATGGTTAATATTAATATAAAACCTCTACAACTCAATATTAGTTTCAATGTAAGGCATCAGAAACCTAGTGTCAGCAATGCCTCACACCTGTAACCCCAGCCCTTTGGGAGGCCAAGGCAGGAGGATCGCTTGAGCTCAGGTGTTCGAGACCAGCCTGGACAACATGATAAGCCCCGCCCCTGCCATCTCTACTAAAATTCAAAAAAAATTAGCCAGGAGTGGTGGCCTACGCCTGTTGGGGTTGAAATGGGAGAATCACTTGAGCCTGGGAGGCAGAGCTTGCAGTGAGTCAAGATCACACCACTGCACTCCAGCCTGGGCAACAGAGTGAGACCCTGTCATCAACCCAAACAAAACAAACCTAGTGTCACTAAAAAAGACTTTAAGTAAGTGTAAAATTCAGGCCACTTCCTAAGCAAACATTGCTGAGGAAACCAAAGTGTTAACCTAATTTTCTTTTTCTTTTTTCTTTTTTTTTTTGAGATAAGAGTTTCACTCTTGTTGCCTAGGTTGGAATGCAATGGTGTGATCTCAGCTCACTGCAATCTCCACCTCTCAGGTTCAAGTGATTCTCCTGCCTTGGCCTCCCAAGTAGCTGGGATTACAGGCATGCACCACCACGCCCAGCTAAATTTTTTTGCATTTTAAGTAGAGATGGGGTTTCGCCATGTTAGCCAGGCTGGTTTCGAACTTCTGACCTCAAGTGATCCACCCACCTTGGCCTCCCAAACGGCTGGCATTACAGGCATGAGCCATTGTGCCCAACTCCTAGTCTGATTTTCAATGGGTACGTTCCTCCACTGCCAGTCCCCACAACCCACTGCGTGGTAAAACAAAAAGCATTTATTAGAAACAAAAGATTTTTCTAGGATGGAAAATATTTTTTAGCACTGGAAAATGACAGGGTCAAAGCTCACCTGGTAGCAGAAAGCTCTGGGGCGGTGACTTCTAGTCTCAGTTCAGCTCTTGATGTTGGTGTGACTGGAGGACATGTGGGTTCACTGCCCGGTTTCCTTGCTGTGAGCCTAGAATAGCAAGCACTTTGCTTTACCAAGGAACCCCGAGTGTGAGGTAACAGCCTTGCTGTTTGTGACAGTTCCCGCACTCTTCTGATGGCCCTGCCATTCAGATTATTCACCACGTGTTTATTCTCAATTCCTCCCTCCCTCCTCCCTCCCCCCCGACTCACTCCTTCCTTCCTTCCTTCCTTCCTTCCTTCCTTTCTCTTTTCTTTTCCTTCCTTCCTTTTTCTTTCTCTCTCTTTCTTTTCTTTCCTTCTTTCCTTCTTTTCTTTTTTTTCTTTTCTTTTTTTGAGACAGGGTCTCACCCTGTCTGGCACCCAGGCTGGAGTGCAGTGGTGCAATCCTAGCTGACTGCAGCCTCAAACTCCTGGGCTCAAGTGATCCTCCCACCTCAGCCTTCCCAGGTAGCTGGGACTACAGGTGTGCGCCACCATGTCTGGCTGACTTTCAAATATTTTGTAGATACAGGGTCTCACTATGTTGGTCTTGAACTGCTGGGTGCCAGCGATCCTCCCACCTTGGCCTTCCAGAGTGCTGGGATTACACACATGAGCCACTGTGCCTGGCCCTATTCTCAATTTCCACACCTTCTCTCAATGGTGCCGTTCCCTGATCTCCCAAGTCTCCTGGCTGCAGTCTCTGCTATTGCACCCCCCGCTTTTCCTATACGCGACTCCTAACTCCCAACCCTCCTCCTCCCCTAGTCTTCTCAGGCCTGGCTCCTGTCACACAGAGCTCACCTCCATCCCTCCGCCTGTGCTGTCCCTGGACAAGCCCCCCAGCCAGGCAGCTCTCAACCTGTGGGCCTCAGTGTGGTCTTCCCGGTCCGAGGCTCACATCTCTCCTGACTCCCACCCCCGCCCCCCGCCCAGGTGCACCTGCACACACTGTAATAATGCCCCTTGTGTGTCATCACGAGGTCATGGCCCTCCTCACTGCCCTGGCCTGCCCTAACTTCCCTCAGGTTCCTGGTGCTCTGTGCAGGGTGCACCATCTCCTCCCCCTCCACCCCCATGGTACTTAGAGGTTAGACTTGGCATTCTTCAATGCTTTGGTCTGTCAATTTGGGTGGAAGAAAGATGAGTTGAATGGAGAAAGGACACAGCTTCAGAAAACCTAGAATACCCTGAAAATCCTGATTTTTATCCTCACCCTCAAGGATCCTATTTCACAGATGTCTAAAGATCAACTTACTTCCCAAGGTTTTTCCTTGCTAAATAGATTCCTTCTTTTCTTTTTTTTATTTGCAATGGCATTTCGCTCTGTCACCCAGGCTCGAGTGCAGTGGTGCAATCTCAGCTCACGGCAACCTCCGCTTCCCAGGTTCAAGTGATTTTCCTGCCTCAGCCTCAAGAGAAGCTGGGATGACAGGCGTGTGCCACCACACCCAGCTAATTTTTGCATTTGCTGAGGAGTGATTTACTTCCAATTATGTGGTCAATTTTAGAGTAGGTGCCATGCGGTGCTGAGAAGAATGTATATTCTGTGGATTTGGGGTGGAGATTTCTGTAGATGTCTGTTAGGTTTGCTTGGTCCAGATCTGAGTTCAAGTCCTGGATATCCTTGTTAATTTTCTGTCTTGTTGATCTAATATTGACAGTGGAGTGTTCAAGTCTCCCACTATTATTGTGTCGGAGTCTAAGTCTCTTTGTAAGTCATTAAAAACTTGCTTTATGTATCTGGGTGCTCCTGTATTGGGTGCATATATATTTAGGATCATTAGCTCTTCTTGATGCATTGATCCTTTTACCATTAAGTAATGCCCTTCTTTGTCACTTTTTTTTTTTGTTGTTTTTAATTCCATTTTATAAGAGAATTGGATTTCAACTCAGTTTTTTTTTTTTTTTTTTTTTTTTTTTTGCTCTTCATTTGCTTGGTAAATCTTCCTCCATCCCTTTATTTTGAGCCTATGTGTATCCTTGCACATGAGATGGGTTTCCTGAATACAGCACACCAATGGGTTTTGACTTTTTATCCAATTTCCCAGTCTGTGTCCTTTGATTGGGGCATTTAGCCCATTTACATTTAAGGTTAATATTGTTATGTGTGAATTTGATCCTGTCATTTTGATGCTAGCTGGTTGTTTTACCCGTTAGTTGATGCCATTTCTTCATTGTATTGATGGCCTTTACCATTTGGTATGTTTTTGGAGTGACTGGTACTGGTTGTTCCTTTCTATGTTTAGTGCTTCTTTCAGGAGCTCTTGTAAGGCAGGCCTGGTGGTAACGAAATCTCTCAGCAATTGCTTGTCCATAAAGGATTTTCTTTCTCCTTCGCTTATGAAGCTTAGTTTGGCTGGATATGAAATTCTAGGTTGAAAGTTCTTTTCTTTAAGGATGTTGCATATTGGCCCCCACTCTCTTCTGGCTTATAGAGTTTCTGCAGAGAGATCTGCTGTGAGTCTGATGGGCTTCCCTTTGTGGGTAACCCGACCTTTCTCTCTGACTGCCGGTAGCATTTTTTCCTTCATTTCAACCCTGGTGAATCTGACGATTATGTGCCTTGGGGTTACTCTTCTTGAGGAATATCTTTGTGATGTTCTCTGTATTTCCTGGACTTCAGTGTTGGCCTGCCTTGCTAGGTTGGGGAAGTTCTCCTGAATAATAACCTGAAGAGTGTTTTCCAGCTTGGATTCATTCTCTCTGTCACATTCAGGTACACCTATCAAACGCAGATTAGGTCTTTTCACATAATCCCATATTT